>JAQGAK010003152.1:0-16317 GCA_034696945.1 Lipothrix lubbocki
TCTACATTTAAAACTCTAACCTAATAAACTATCATATTAATTTGCATCATTTAATATATATTCCCAACGAGTATTAGCTATTAAGTGTCAATTCCAACGTCATAATAGTCTACTGGTTCTCCCGAAAAGCTCCAATTTATCCTCGTAAACACCATTTTCTACATCTATAAATAATTGTAATCTGCGGTGAAATAAATTAATAATTTCTACAAATAAAAACTGCAAGAATGTTCACGTATCTCTCGATTCACACGAACACTTATAGCAGATGACGCTATAAACAATTTTCTCTTTAAAGTGGGCATTTTAAGTTCCGCCATTCTTGCCAGAATGCCACATTTCTTGGGTTCGCACATAGCAGGCTTGTGGGTACTTTTCCGCATTCAACCCAGAAAAACTGAGAATTTGAGATCAATGTGGTTATAATCCCAAAACGTTTCTTATATTCTCCCTTCATGACGCTAATAAAATAAAATAATTAATAAGCAGACAAATTAATTTTATTTTAGCAAGTGCATTAAAAATCATTCACTTAAGGATCACAAAAGTAGCCTTCCTTGGTTTGCGGAGCTCTGAGGAGCGAAAAATTCAAGTTTTTTGTATTCATGTGTCTATTCCGTTTCCGTGAAAGTTCTGAGCTCCTGACGAACTGTTTTATTTACTTTTTAATATTTTGTATACAAATTGCACTTATTGTAAACTAAATGTAAATTTACTAATTGTAAATTACTCCTTGTGTTGAGAGTAGTATCTTTAATTTAATTTAATTTAATTTATTAGTTAAATTAACTTGCTCATTTACTTTGTCGTTGACAGTTTTTAGATTCTTATTCTTAAGTTCCCAAAATGAAATTCAATCAAGAATCGATTCACATCTGGCTAAGTATGATTAGAGAATTTATGAATCTTTATAGGTGGCTTGCGGAAGCATTTGTTCTGGTAATATATTTATTGTACATAATTATTTTTATATTGTATCATGTTGTAAAAATGTATCTTGTAGCTGCATGTTGTGTATTATAATTACAAATAAATCGCAAGGAAAAAATAAGCACTTAGGGATGTTAGTAGATATATTTTATTTTGTTGATGTAAATGATACCCAAATTTTATTTTCCTTTTAGGATCATTTCACCAACTCACATTGGCAGATGCTTCCTTTGAATTGGCGAATATTTTTAGATCAACTCTCTCCTAGTCAGTTGGGTCAGTGGGTTGCTACTGGACGATCTAACAAGTATTTGTTTTATTGGAGTATGATACTTCTAATCTAGTAAATCTTATGAAAAGTGTACAAAAATCTATAAAATATTTTTCCAACCTGTAACATGACACATGACTATATGATCTACATACGTAGTGTATCATCGCCAGCCCCGCTAGCTCTCCAGTGCCTCCGAAGATCCGCAGATGTGCTGTCCCTTGACCGGAGATTCAAACAGAGGGCTTTTCCGGACGCAGAATCACCTGTTATTACGGAGAAACATAGAAAAATATTAAATCTACATGTAAAGCCGAAGAAGAGACATGAAATTTGGGAAATGTCCTTCTTAATTAAAGATTTGGCAGAGAGCTGTGGAGGAATCCGTCATATCATCGATGTTGGTGCTGGCTTGGGTCACTTGTGTAGGTTTCTAAGCTATGGTCTTCAATTTGAGACTACTGGGATAGATTCTGATGATAAATTAGGGATTACAGCAAGGTAACTAATTGCTTTCATATTTGTTTTGAAAATCATATTATACTACTTAATACCTTTGCAAATTACCACTGGACTTTAGTTTTCCTATAATGCCTTGTTTTTGCAGTGTATTTAACGACAAAATTAAGAAAAACCTTCAGAAACTTCAGAAAATATCAGATACGGATTCAACTAATTTAAAAGGTGATTCTATTCAACGCCTTAACAAACTTCTCGAAGCTGGAGACACAATTTCCCATAACTTTGAGGTTGGTCTTGTGGGTCTTCACGGATGTGGGGATTTGGGCGGAATAGTTATTGAAAATTTTGTACAAAATCCTCAAGTTAGATTCTTGTCGTTTGTAAGCTGTTGCTACATGAAGCTAAATCAGTGGTGAGTTTCGATTCGTTTGTAGTCAGGTCAGTTAAGACCGTAAGGCTTTTAATCTTTGCCTCAGCACACGGGGACACAAATAGTAATATTATATCTTCATATCGATGTTTTCAGCTTCCCGTTAAGTTCACGACTAAAAAGTAATCCAATAGATCTTCAATACAATGCGTTGGAGCTCTCTTGCCATTCGAAAGAGGTGTACATTGAGAGATTAAGTGATCCAGAGCAAGTTAACAAGTTAAAAATACATTGTTATCGAGCAGCATTAGAAACGGTTTTAGTAAAGAAAGGATTCGTCAGAACAGGACTCAGATCTGTGAAAAACGCTCATCTTCTTGGATTTAAAGAGTTAGTTTTTCAATATTTTGCCTAAACATAATTTCCGTTAATATATTGTCTTTAAATTATTAAATACTTACATCAATTTATTAATTGCAGATATGCCTTAAAAGCTACTGAAAAACTTGAATTGGACTTCTCAGATATGGAACTTGGGTGTGACAATAATCACAAAATGCTTGAAGAATGGATGAGAGTAGTTAGTTTTTATACTCTTCGTATTTTAATTGCTCCCGTAATTGAAACTGCAGTTTTACTGGATAGAGCACTGTTTATAGTAGAAAATGGTGAGTAGGATAAGTAATATGAGTGCATTAATATTTTGAAGACATCTTTGATATCGCTTCAACTAACGGGCATATTATTACGTGTGTTGTTTTCAGGACACTCTTGTGAACTTTTACCCGTGTTCGATCCTTTTCAGTCCCCTAGGAATATTGCCATTATTGCAAGAAAAGAAACGACTTTATAATTTGAAATAAAAATTCAACTGACAATAATTGTACTCTTTATTAATGAAGACGGGAGAACAGACTGCTGTCCTTTACAGTAATTTGCAATTAATTTAATTTTACTACTTCCATGCTGCTGAGTTGGATCTGTTAACAAAACTTTATTAATGCTGTTTAAGAAATTGAAAAAATGAAAAAAGAGATTCTTGAATAAATACAATAAATTCACGAAATCAATGCTCTAATCGTAATTTTATTATATTAAGTACACACAATGATTCGCTTTTGATGATTACCATCCGGTAATAATAATTAATACAAATGTATACTTTGGTACTTCGAACGAGTACTAATATTTATTGTGAGCAAGCACTTTAGGTTGCATATAGTTATTATACTTAGTTATTTTTAAACGTTATAAACGAAATGCCAGGAAATGGATAAATTAATGTAAATCGATTAATTATTGGTACGAATGATTATGTATAATCAATATTTTAATCATCCTGACTGCCAATGTGTTTCATAATACTTATACTAGCAGCAGTACTTTTTACTAGTAATAGATTGATGTTTTTATTATTGTCGAATTTAGATATTGATACAAGCTACTAGTGTTTTTATATTGGTGAAAGCTCCCCCTGGTAATGTTTTCAACGGAGTCATGGCGCTCATCGATCAAGTAGTAAACATAGATACTTTCTCCCTCTCTAACAAAATCTGAGCTACTTCACTGATGTAATGCCGAAATTCTTCCCGAAGGTAAGCAGCGTCGTCGTCCAGATTCACCGCAATGTGTCGTACTCGTTGGCCTATGCCGACGATTTTCTGAACACCAGTTTCCTTTTGCCCTCGAAAAACGTTCCCAACTATGAACGCCTGACCAGGTGCAATGTTACTGGGCGCATGCGTGACGAAGTGCATGAAGAATGCGCCCGCATCTCGCACATGTGAGTCGTTGTTCACATCGTAGAGCAGAATAGCGCCGTCCATGTTATTTTGCACTGTATGCCACAATGGTTTTAACCTTAACAAAGCATCAGAGTGTCAGTTTTATTACAAGAGAATTATTAATTAGGCATTAAATTTATTATAAATGGGATGTCTCTCCTATACTAATATTAATAATCCCGATTCATTTAAACCTTACTTAGGATTTCCGCCTATCTCCCAAAGCTGACAATCAACTTCCAGTCGATAGTTCAGCCCCTCGATACTTGGCACCGTGAATTCAACAATTCGTAAAGAATTTGTGGGCCGGTATGGAAGGTCGCTATTAGCATTATCACCGAATCCGTCATTTCCAAGAAGGTTGCACAGCGTTGACTTGCCGGACTATTCAACAACAAAATCAGCAACAAAAAATCAATGAAATATGCTGCTGTTTTGAAGAAACAGGCTAATTAAAATATTACATAAGTATTACAACTAGCAATTATTTTCAATTAATGCAAATTCAAGAAGACCGATTGTCTTACTCCGGTAGGCCCGATAACTCCAATTTTCAACTTCATGCTTGTCTTATATTGGCGGCGTCAGTCTTCAATTCTAAATTCAATCAATCCTTCCTTCCCAGTGAAGCTATAAGATTTGGCTTAAAAAGGGATTTATACCGTAACAACACACAAGTGTGAATAATACACGAGAGTCCCAATGCCGAATGGATTCTCACGGTTATTGACACAATTTAGTGGCAAGAGAAAAATAATAACTCTTATTTGGGTGAAAGCATTTCCGTCATTTTGGGTCATTATTTACTCAAGAGCTCCTCGAAAACTTTTGTCGGGAGGAGGACCGGACATGAATTCCCGTACACGACGAGCATATTTACACGACCGTGTATAGTTCAGAACGAGAAATGGATGATTATCTATACACTATTTAATGCACTTTTCCAACCGTAACTCTAACAAAGTACAAGTTCCATCAGGCTTATTAAGTATTGATCTAAATCGATTCGATTTTCACTTAAGCTGTTGTTGTTCTGAGTATAGCTAAGCAACCACGGTTATATTTATGGTTACCTTCTTGCCAACGCTTTCTTTTATGGAGTAAGCAACAATACATAATAGCGTAACTAAAATAATGATTAAACCATGCTGTAATTCTTTCATTCACTCATTAAAAATAAACGGGTTATTAAACTGAGCGGTGTTATGTTGGATATTGTTCGTATTATTTATTTCTATTAAGTTCAAATGACAAAATATGAAATATGGCGCGATCAATATCAAAACAAGGCTCAATAATTAGAGAGAAAATGAATGTACTGAGAATTCAGCTGTACAAACGAAATATCAAGCATATGGACGTTATTTTCACTAATTCGTTACAATAATGTAAGTATATAATAGAAATAATTAAATATACCAAACAAAAACTTCGAAATACATATTTGCAGTAATACAACAACTTGATAAATAATAAATCAAAAAAACTTAAGTATTGACAATAAATGTACAGGGACCAATAGCTTTAACAAAACAAGTATGGCTTTGCATATTATATGCTTATACACTTAAGTATCTATAATATACCGTACAGTATATCGATGTACGAATACACCAAAAGGTACATCAATCTCCAACGAACAGAGCACCACGTCAGGCGTCATGGATTATTATTACACCATGCAGAATACTTCGACACAAACTTCAAATCGGTCTAAAGGTTCCTGAGAAAGAAATCAAAAAATCAATGTAGAGCTTTACTATTATTTAATAACTTACAACTACAACCTAACACTACATAATCGAAATAAAATGTTGGATTACAAAAGTTACAACTCACTGATTGGGAAACCGCCAATGTTGATAGTGTCCGGTAGAGGGGGTGGCCCATAAGACCAAGTTACAGTCCGCAATTGCTGGTTGACAATCAACTGGACGAGTCCCCGTCCAGTTGGAGGAAACTGAACCTGGTTTTGCGGGGCTTGCTCTATTGGCACTGGAAAATATTGCCCATTGAAGGGATTCACGTTTGGTGGAGGCAATAAGGACATCATTGGTGCGAATCCATTAGGCACACATCCACCACCAGGGAAGAAAGGCATCATCTCCTGCGACTAGAGGTGCAGTTAGAGTTTAAATAATTTTTTGCAATTAAAGAGGAAATGGCATGTATCGTAATTATTAATTCATATTATTATTAAAGCATATTATTTAAAAACTTACCATCTGCACGCAACCCGGGCAAAAAGTAGGCTGTAGGCACTCCTGGCAATTAAAATCTTGGTTAAATCCAAATGGAGGTGGTGGAAATGGAAACTGCAATTGCACGAAGGGAAACTGCGGTGGTGGTGGTGGTGCAGAAGGAAATATTTGACAAATCTCTACCATTCGCACAGGGGCTGGAACTTGTGGTGAATATTGTTGCTGCTGTAATGAGCCAACTGATCCACCCTGTAACACAGAGTTAGCATCGACTAACAATCCTTGGTTTCCTTCAATATTCTGGTTAACGGGCTGAAAGCCTGTCCGCTGCAGGGCTGCCATATCCATCGTCCGGCTGAAAATAATGTACGGGGTAAAATTTAGAAACGGCTTCAAAAACGTAATAAAATGCTGCAAAAAATCCTTACAGGAATCAGAATGAAATAAATTTTACCTTTCAAATTTCCAACACAGTGTCACTAGTAAATTAATTCCGGATTTGTAAGTAGATCAATGTTTACATAGATAGAAAATTAATTTTATATGGAAATAACTGGATACCGTGCTTCCGTCACGAACTAGAAAACGAACTGTAGCATTTTCAAAATAGTTTATTAGTATATTTAAGCCTCTTCATAGTGGGTTAGGTAGGGGACAGCATTCCACCTGATCCCTGGATACTGATTATAATTGCGGTGGACATGACTGTGGAGCGTATAGACTTATAAACCAATCATCGCATTGGTGGGGTTTGTTTTAGCGCAGCCATTTTGTTTCATACCAAGGTCCAATCATACAGCATCAACGGAGTAATGTCGCCTTCCATTTTAATTAAATCGCAGCGCTGATTACAACATGAGACCAACAAATTTAATAATTCCACTTGTTGAGCTTATAAGCAAAACTATCGTTTGTTACCAGATGGCGGCACCTAAATGTGATAGCATTTTAAGAAACCACTATTATGGCCAAATACAGTACTTAAAAACACGATGAATAGAAAATATTTATTTCATGCTGTTGTTTTTTGTAACTCTTCCATATTTTTACGATAGATCATCGTTAGAAAACGCATTGATTTTATTGATTATATTTATTGCCAAAGAATCTGAAAGTATCAGCGTGCTGCGTATCCAAATATGCTATGAAATGAACTCATCCGGTCGTAAAAACATCCAAGGCGTTAAAATTCGAAGTTTAATAGACAATTTATTGAACTAAATATGTAATCAATTTGGAAGAATTATGCTCATATGTTTGACAATATATGACCTATACATATGAAAAGATAAAGTCACATACAGTACATCAAGTCAGACAATTTGATTAAAATGAATTTAGGGTAG
Source organism: Lipothrix lubbocki (assembly GCA_034696945.1). NCBI lineage: Eukaryota > Metazoa > Arthropoda > Collembola > Symphypleona > Sminthuridae > Lipothrix > Lipothrix lubbocki. The sequence goes on from JAQGAK010003152.1 coordinate 7,365, forward strand.
ACCAAGATTAGTGCAACCTCTACTGATTGTTAGCCATAAGTACATTCAGCGCTTGGATTTGGAATATAATTATGTTCATAATACATGCCACGGCGAGAATTCAAGAACCAAGAGGATTTCCTAATCTAATCCATATCGCTAGTACAAAATTTTAAAAATATTTACAAATCCACAGCTAACAATAATAACATATTGCTCATGAAATTATCAAGTTATACTTATACTTAGCTACACATACTTATATATAACTATAGTTATGCTGCAATACTTAAGCTTCGACTAAAGCCACATCCAGATTACATAAGAATCATCGTGCATAAAATGAAATAATGACAAGTACCTGAACACAATAGGAGCAAGTACCTATACATATGCAATGTGTTCAACCAGTGCCAAAAGTCTCTTACGTATACTAATATCAAAGGAATACCAACACCATTTAGCCTGAAGGTACATTCCACCTGATTGTATTATTATTCTCTGTTGCCAGCCAGCAGTGTCAGCATTGTAAATTCTTAATTTCATCTCACACATGTTTTGTTTTCTTGTCTGTTATTATTTTAGTAAATATACGCCTTACGTAATATTCCTAATATTTCTCTCAATTTCCTCAAAGCTTCAAGTTACTGTTTACCTAGTACGGTCATCATTATAATCACTTCAGTATTGGTGTACCCAACACTTTAAACATACTTCCATTTCCCATCTTCAGTTCCAGTACCTATGTAAATTATTAATGCATGTCTGGCGTTAAACTATATCTCTATATTGACGTGCTTTAATAATGACAATAACAAGTCTAAAGTCAATGTAACATATCCAACATCGATTAACACTATTAACAGCCGTATATTTACCATTTTACAGACTCTACTTTAGTCAGTTGAAGCTTTAAGCAGTTACACACTACAATAACTCCATAAGCAAAAATGTGTGCCAGCGATCATGATCCCGAACCGGAACTGGCCGACTTAAATAAGATCAAATCTAATTTGTGGACCGTGACGAGCAATACAGAGAGGATAGGAGATGTGTGCGAGAGATTTCAAGGCTTGTTTACAGTTGAAGAAAAAAAATATTGGGTAAGAAATATATTTTTAGGTAATTTTCTTCCCTGTACCTATAAAATATGTGTCGGTATACTAACATGTGTTTATTGGTGCTGGAATAAAAGAATTATTTATATTCAAGAATAAATATTGTATTATAAATTTTTAATTCATATTTATGATAATATTACTACGCATAACAATTATTTATACTCGCTTTTATTATAAATAATATTATTTTCAAATTAAATTTCAGAGTGATCTAAAGGATGAACAGCTAAAATGTTTCTCTTTCTATGCGAAACTTTTACAAGAACAAAACCAGCAAAATTACCAAAGCTTGCTGTTGACAGCTCTGCGGTCAACTGGCAATTCCCAAGTTGCAGAGCAGATTAAACTCAAGAGAAACTTGCTGCAGGAAAAAACTAATTTTGGAACCGACAATCCACATGCGTTATCAGGGTTCGTGTTTTCAAGTATTTAAGTCACTCACTGTGTTTGTGTAGCACGCAAAGCTTTGCATGCTAGAAAAAGCGAAATTATTTATGCTTTCATAAAAGGCTTATAGCTAATCATTATATGATAAAGAAATTAATTATTTTACGAAATTTCATAATCAAAAATAATTAAATAATTAGTTAATATTAAATAATAATAATATTAAATAATTAATATTTTCAATTTTATTTTAATAAAATGTATTATTTATTCATTTTGCAGTTTGGAAGCACCCACGAAGGAACCTCACCTGCAACCTCTCAGAAAGCCCCGAAGTATTCAATATGAAATAAAAGGTAGAAATCAAATATACTCGAACCCCGAGGCTCTGAAATTGTCATCAAGCTTCCAGCATAAACTGACTACGTTGAATATGTTCGATCTTCAAATTGCATTACCAATACTTCAGAAGATTTTGCAGCCATGTTTATCACTAGAAAATTTATCATTGAAAAATGTCATCTTTGGGTGCTCATCAATAGTAAGTACAAGTACAGTAAATAATTCCTCATCAACAGGACAGCCACTGCCATTACTGGTTCTACCTCAACTGAAATCTTATTGTTATGACTGTGATAAAGATAGTTCTGTAAATTATTCATGGAATACGTTATTCTTTTTTTCATTATTTGGCAATCAGCCATCGAACTTGTTAAATTTATGGAGGAATAAGATGACGATTAGTGTGAAAAGTCAGAGCATGGAAATTGTTATGAATGACTCCATTGTGGTTTTTACGTTGCCAAAAAAAGAATTTTACGACTCTCCAGAGTTTGTGCCTTTTATAGAAAAAGATTGTATTCTTTCATTTTTTAAAGAATTGACACCTTTAGAATCTCTGACCTGCCTGCTGCCCCAAAAGTTTGACAGCATTGCTTTTGAGGACTTGCCGACGAATGTGAGGCAACTTCATGTTTCGGGTCTGAACATTGAATATTCGCATTGTGACGGAGGCCAATGTAGTAGATTATATAGGAAGGTCCATTTAGAGAATTGTGGGTTGACACAGGATTTCTTGGAAGATATTTCTTTTATTTTTCCCAATGCAACCAGCATTTCCCTGAAGGAATGTCAGGTTAATGATGATGAGAGTGGTGCTGATGTAAACATTTTGTTAACTTGAGGTTCTTTGGAGTACAAACCGGAGGCGGCAGAACAGTTGCTAATAATATTAAGCAATACTGAAATTAAACGACAAATGGTTGTAAAGTGTAGAAACTCATCAAGTGCTATAAGAAAAATTCGGGTGCTACAAGGCCTGTTTAGGACGATAACATTTATTTTTTAATGTAATTATAATATTTATGTAGCTATATATGTAACAATCCAAACATAAAGTGTACATTAAGAACTGAAAAGAGTATCAAGACAACACTAGAATAAATCCTGGTTACACACCGTAAAGCTATCAAATAGAATATTAACGTTTTTGTCTTCATTACATATATATCATAATTACCTATTAATTTCATACTATTTTATATTTTGAATCACAATTTGATAATATTACTATTATTTAGAAAATATAACAATTCCGCTTTATATTTACATACTTGTTTTAAGTATTTCAGTAATAATAACTATTAATTAGTACGCTATATAATTTAATATTTATATAATCATGATTGATTTTATCACTGAAACAGCATGGGGGAAGAACACACTAAACCAGACCATACTTTACCTTGAAATATTATTGCGAAGACGTTGCAATACCTTTGTGAAAGCAGAGCACTATTCAAGCATAAATATTTTGGCTCTCACAGAAACATTACTGTTTTATACCTGCACGCATGATTTACATTCCTTACCATTTTTATTTTGTTCAAGCTTCTCTTGGTGGCAGTATTTATTCACGAGACTGAAGTGTATTTATAAATTCAAAAAAAATCGATAACAAGGATTCTTACTAATTACATAACAAAAATCTTGCGTTCTTTGCCGCACGACCTGTGAAGTTTAATTGTCAGTAAAATATGATTGCTCCGAAGATAATACATACGCATATTAAGTATATAAGTAATCATACCCACTACTCATAATTACTTTTAACTTTAAAATTGCTAATTAATCATCCTTTCCTAATTGATGTAATCAATACAAAGATTGTCAACGGACCAGAGAATTTAGTTGCTAATGCTTATTAACTCTTATTATTATCATTATTATGATAATCTTCCGTGTCTTGCAAGAAAAGGAAAACGGATGAAAAATCTTTCTGGGAAAAGCCTTTAGCACATAGCAAACGGTAGATTTGATAAGAAAGGGACCCGAGAGGAGTTGCAGCTGAGACACTTGCAGCAGCATTTTGAGCCAAGCCTAAATCTTTTGTCATTAGAGCAGTTCCAAATCCGCCCTGAAAACAAGAAATAAAAAATTCATGAAAAACCATATTCACTCTCCCATTCCATTTCTGGTATAAAAGGTAAGTAACTGTAGGTAAGAAATAAAATTGCTGAGATAGGGAAAATATTTAAAAATTCATACCTGATAGTTATTTGACGCAGGTACATTTTCCACCACTCCTGGCACCGGGTTGTAAATCTCACTGGACCAACAACGGCCACTGCTGGAGTTTAAAATGGAAGCAAGTAATTTAGGATCCAGTCCCATCTTTACACCTAAATTCATGGCTTCAGCCGTCCCAATCATAGAAATGGCCAAAAGCATGTTGTTGCAAATCTTAGCTGCCTGACCAGCTCCAACCTCGCCACAGTGGACGGCCTTGGCACCCATACATAGCAAGATTGGTTCAATCTCCTTGTATTCCTTTTCTCGTCCTCCGACCATGAATGTTAACTTTCCTGCACTGGCGGCCACCACCCCTAAATAGTCACGAAATTAAAAATCATTTATATTAATGTGCTCACGATATGGAGGTACGGATACTCACTTTGATGTGATATTCAGTTATTCAATCGTTACCTCCTGAAACCGGTGCATCCAGATACACCGCTTTTTTAGCACTTGATGCTGCAGCAACTCGTTTGGAAGCGTCAGGATCGATGGTACTACTATCAATTAATATTGTTCCAGGTTTCACGCCACTGTTCAAAATAACAAAAATGTTTGAAATAAAATTAGAAGTGTACACAAATGAATACGTATTAAATACAAACGATTATGTAAATAAATCGACTTCAGAAAACTTCAAAGAAGAGTAAAACAATTTCACTCACTGCAGAATGCCGTCTGAACCCGTGTAACAATTTTGAACATGTTGTGAAGCTGGAAGCATCGTTACAATTCTATCAACTTGAGAGGCTAACTCAGCTGGTGTGGAAGCAACTTTAGCACCAAGTTTTTCAAGAGCAGAACAGGAAGCGGATTGAATATCGTAAACTACTAAAGGGTGGCCTTTTTTAATTAAATTTGTTGCCATGTTATTTCCCATATTGCCTAAACCGATGAAACCGATGGGTTTTCCTGCGAACACAAAACACAACAATTGTAATTGGTTACCAAAACTAATTAAATAATAACCTTAAATCAAGTTAACTTGTAAAGATCGCTCAAAGTGTATGAAAAATATTAGAAATATCATCTAATTATTCACCTTTTAAAAAACAAGCATGATTCGTCAGGTCGTCGTACACATTTAAGCAAATTAAAGTATTTCGGTAAATTATATAAGGTCGTTCTATAAATCCTAAACATATACAGGACCAGCGTCTTCGTTATATGCGTCGTCGAAAAATCGTCGAAAGGTGAATTCATAAAAACCATGAAACTGATTGGAAGTAAAAGGTGGACTGTCTAAATCATTTGGTCGTTCCTCATCACAAGGGTCAAAATTTGATGTATCAGTGGGATGACGGATTTCAGGGACAAAAGGAGCTGTTGCCCGCCGCAGCCCCGACTCAAAATCCACCGTATTAAAGAAAGCATGGGCTTTGATCTCATCAGAGCCCCGCTTTCCCAGTCGAACTGAATGATCCGTACAGAGTTTCAGGATGAGATCTTGAGCTTCAGCTGATAAATGTGCTTGCGGAGGGATTCGAAGTGTAGTTGCCCAATTAATGACTTTGTACTGTGTTTCTGCTGGACTCTGAGCCAAAAACGGCGGCTGACCCACCAGCATCTCATAGAGAATCACCCCCACGGACCACCAGTCACATTGCTGGGTATAGCCAATCCTCATGAGAACTTCCGGAGCGATGTAATTCGGTGTGCCTACTAAGGAATGAGCTAGAGAACGATGAGGATCCGTCTTTCGTCGCCTCTCTAGTGGCTTATTCCGCCCACCCATACAAATCTCCCACTGACAGTTTTGTTCACAATCACAATTTTTTGACTCTTGATAATATTTTGAATTGTGAGTCCATCGAAAACCCGTACAGAGTCCAAAATCCGTTAACTTAATATGTCCATCCCTCCCAATAAGAATATTATCCGGCTTAATGTCCCGATGAATAAAACCCATACTATGAACAGACTCAATTGCACACGTTAGCTCTGCTATGTAGAACTGCGCTAGAGGTTCATCAAAGATTTCCTTCTTAATGAGTAAACTCATGAGGTCACCGCCCGGGATGTAGTCCATGACGAAATATAGATTCTCCCTATCTTGAAAAGAATAATATAACTTCACAACCCATTCATTATCCGCTTCGGCAAGAATATCCCTCTCGGCTTTGACATGTGCTACTTGATTACGACGAAGGACGTCGGACTTCCGGAGAGTCTTCATAGCAAATAAATGTTGCGTCCCCTTTTTCCGAACTAAAGCTACTTCCCCAAATGCACCCACACCAATTATTTTAATTACAGTGAACATGGATTTATCCATTTTGGCTCGGTTCAGTCGAATATAATTAGACTCTTTCTGACTCAGCATCTTCCTCATCTGAGTTTGGGCCTCCTCACTCAAACCTAATTTGGCCATTTCCGATTCTAGCTGGAGCCGCCTGTGAACTCTTTCTTTATGAGACTTGATTACATTCTCTACATGCTGCTCCATGAAGAATTTAAATGCTTGTGGCGAGTAGACTTTCACTCTTGAATCACTTCTTTCCTCCTCCTTCTCCTTACTTAATTTCTTCCGCTCCGGGATCGGACTCTCATGCTTAGTTTTGGGGGCAGTGGATGATGGCGAATTATTTTCGATAAGAGTTTTCCCATTTGAATCCTCTACAGAACCATCGGATTCAAAATTCTTTACTTCTACTACTGTGCCTAGCATTGCTTTACTTGGTCCTACTTTAGTATTATTTAAATTTGATGGCGGTCCCTGCTGCTGTTGTTGATGCTGAAACGGCACTTGTTGTTGTTGAAGGACTGGAGATGTTCTATTTACGACTGGCTTCATTTGACTTTGTTGCTGGACTTGTTGTTGAGGTTGAGGGGATTGCGTTTTCACGGGTAAATTATGCGGAGGGTGAGGATGAAGTTGTTGTTGTTGTTGCGAGGACATGGGATGCATTTGATGTTGCGACGACATCGGATGCGAGAGTTGTTGTTGGGACATTTGATGCATTTGCTGCTGTTGTTGCTGGTTCATCTGGTGAATTTGCTGCTGCTGATTCATCTGGTGGATTTGTTGCTGTTGTTGGTTCATTTGATGCATTTGCTGTTGTTGCTGGTTCATCTGATTTATTTGCTGTTGTTGTTGCTGGGTCATCTGATTCATTTGCTGCTGCTGTTGGGTCAACTGATTCATTTGTTGTTGTTGTTGATGTCCCTGCTGTTGGTTAATTTGATGAGCCTGCTGTTGCTGGGACATCTGATGAGCTTGTTGTTGTTGCTGGGACATCTGATGAGCTTGTTGTTGTTGTTGCTGGGACATCTGATGAGCTTGCTGCTGCTGGGACATCTGATGAGCCTGGTGTTGTTGGTGAGCTTGCTGCTGCTGGGTCATCTGATGAACGTGCTGTTGTTGTGACTGTTGGTTTGATTGTCCATGATGAAGTTGTGGAAGGTACTGTTGTTGAATATTACTGGTAGCGGGTTGAGACAAGAAGTTTTGTGGATGTGGAACATTGGATGACGGAGGTAGAGAATGAAACTGCTGAACGGACGAGGGTGGTGAGTGATATTGCTGCTGTTGTTGTTGTTGCTGCTGCTGTTGCTGTTGAAGCGACGGATGCTGCGATGATGAGTAAATCTGCTGCGACGAGGGTTGATTTGACGACGACGATGACGGGAAGAATTGCGGCGGCAATGGCGGACTTTTGTTCTTAACAGGTAATTCTATCTTCCCAGGACTCACGGGGGATTCCCGGGACTTTAACTTGGGTTTCGGTGGGAGCGGTGGTGGCAACGAGAATGGAATAGCTGTCTGGAGGATGGGTTTTGTCACAGCTTGAGACTTAATTACTAGTGTGGGTTTCGTATTCGATACTGCGGATCCGGGATTATTCGAGTTATTGAGCTGGGAGGTGGGGGAATTGGACTTGGAGGAGGGTAGGGACGGTGTATTAATTTGACGGAGGAGTTGTTGGACGGATGGAGGGACTTGACTCGGAACGAAGGGATATTGCTTAGCGCGGTACTCAATTCCTCGGGGGGATTGCCTGGATGGGGAGGAGGACGGCGGGGTCCGCCGGAAGTCCAAATTATTATTATTGCCATTGGTGGTGGTATTGGAGTAATTGGAGGAAGAATGGGATGAACCAAAGGCGGAATAATTACTGGAAGAAGATAAAGATTCTGTGGCAAAAGGTTGCAAGGAATTTCGTATTTGTTGAAGGGCCTTCTGATTGTAGGAACTATTTTGCTGGCGTGGAGCACTCATTTTTCAAGGGAAAATACAATCCGTGCACTTTGAGACGCTTCATAATATAAGGGGTCACTGGTACATGTCAAGATTGACCAAAACTATTTTTAAATTGATTTAAATTAATAATTATTATTCCAGGGCAACATATGCAGCACTTTACAACTATTCAAATCTTTGTGGGGATTCGAAGGTCATGCATTCCAATCTGATGACGTAGAGCTTTCAATGGTTTACGCTCAAGGAGTATGCATTATAGGGTAAATATAGCTCAGGGAAAAACACATTATAAGGATTCACCTTTATCTTTATACACGTACACATTCAACATGCAATGCAACTAACTTTTTTCTTTATAAGCTTCCGTGCCTTTTACCAAAAATTACATGTTAAAGTACATGTTTAGGGGTTGTTCAAATGTGTTTTTAAGGATTAAAGCGCATAATTTCTTTCTTTAAATTAATAGAAAATAAATAAAATGGAATTACAATAAATAAACGAATACAAATATTTTTTTAAATACAAAATAAATACAAAATATGTTTTTAAATACAAAATAAATACAAAATATTTTTTTAAATACAAAATAATTACAAAATATTTTTTTAAAATACAAAGTAAATACAAAATATTTTTTTAAATACTAAATAAATACAAAACATTTTTTTAAATACTAAATAAATACAAAACA
>JAQGAK010003153.1:0-16316 GCA_034696945.1 Lipothrix lubbocki
TCATGTTTTAAATTCGTCTTTAAACTCCTTGTTTTTGTTGTAAAGTCTTGCCCCGCTGCCCCTATTTGCTCAGATTGTGTTTGACACGATTTAAATTTCCAACAAAAAGGGCAAAAAGTGCGGGGATATAAAAGGGCTAGGGGGAAGCGAAAGGGCATGCGGGGAATTTTTTGGGCTGCAGGGAAAAAATTCCCCCCACTTAACATGTTAAAATAGGCTCTGGATATGCTGACGCCACTGTTACACCAGCAGGACAGACTGACCGAGGGGTATTGTAATGGTTTTACTTAGGAACACCTTTGGTACGGTTTTACTAATAATTTAGCATATTTAAATATTGTGTTTACAAGTTTTTGAGCTTTAAATTCGCAACAAAAGCAGAACTTCTTTTAAAAGTTCACTTTATTTTCCTAATTGTTTTTTTTAAACATGTTTTACGCTAAAACTTTTATAAAAAGCGCGTGTTTGTTTCGACCACAACCCGCCGCTTTACTCATTGCTTCATTTAGGTAATAATTATTCCAGTTTAAATATTATTGGTCCAACCAGGATTCCAAGTCCGTTTCAAAAAACCGACATTATACCTTATTTTTACCGCAGAGAGCTCTCCAAAGCATCCATGTCTATGTATGTAGCTAAAATTATTCATGTGTTCCAATTACATATATGAACTATTGTTTAGTTATCTTCATCACCATATATAATTTCTTCATTTTGTTGCTGTTGACAATTATTCTAAATGTTATACTTTCTAGGTCATATTATTATTATATTAAAAAATAAATTAATGGGCTTATAATCATATCTACGTATTCTAATATTATATTTTGCTTGCTCTTTACATCATGGTGATATTACATTATTTAATCTCCGAATATTTTGGTCTTTTCTTCCCTCTTTGCATTGTATTTATTTTATAATTAATGTACCAAATGTTATTTTATCATCTAAATTATTTCATTACCTCTATTTTATAGTTTTAACTTATAATTTTTAAACTATTTTACTGTTTAAGGTTTAAAGCTTTTTCCATGAATAACTGTAACCATGCGTAATACATCAACTAAACAACTTTGAACATTTTAAATCTGATATTCCCAAGAATGGACTTTGGCACGGTTCATTATTTGACCCGAGTAAATTTCTGGAAGTTTAGGGAAATTAAAGACGGCTATTCTGCTGTCTGAGCAAGTTTCGTCTCCTTGTATTAGACCTCGAATCACATGTATGTGTTTGAACTTTGTGGCCTGGATAAAAAGTTTTATATATACGAGACATGGTTGAATGTTTTCGAAAAAGGAAAGGAAATAGTGTGTATGTAGTACGTTTGATATAGACTGAAAATTAAATGTTGTGTAGTGTCTGGTATTTATTGTAATCGTGTCCGATGTAGTGAATTGTGTTTTTAAACTAGTTGGAGGGAGGGTACCATGAGTCGTTTTGTCTTTCATTTTTATTCTGGCATGCTAGGTAAATGACATACGCGAATAGACAAGAAAGATTATTAATAAGATTATTATTAAAACATATTGAAGCCCTGGTAATGTGGAGCTTTATCGCAATTATAAAGGGCCAGTGCTCCCGCAGTGGGGGGAAATGTATGGGATTTAAAGTTTTGTTGTATATGAACATTACTGCTGCCGTAACGCAGAGATTTCAAATTAACAAAAATATAAGTTATAATATAAAAATAACTGAATAACTCAAAAAAGCAAATATAAAAAGTTAGATAGCTGAATAACTCCCAAAAAGAACTTAAATGCATATCGTTGATTACACAAATATTAAAATGGGGTTACGTATAGCTATAATCTGTATTGAGGATTTGCGACAAGTTATAAATAGCGTAGTTAAGGACATTTAAGAGAGATTTGCAGATAATAAGTTTCCATTTGCCCAAGCGGCAGAGACAAATGTACTTGTACCTTTACTGAGTCGGCCGGGCATAGCACGACAGGGTAAATCAATTTTGTTTTGCTATCCATCAAAAAACAATGACAAAGCATATGCAATAGCACTGCTCAAATAGTAGCTGTAGGGATTTGATGGATTGAGAAATTTTGAGGGCAATATAGTTATAAGTTTAGTGAATTGTTTGTTGTAACAAAAGCATTAGTAGTGATTTTTGTGATAATGTTGGCGTTGTCGGTGGCGTCTGCAGTCTAGTGGACACAGTGTCGTTAAATCTGGGAGACTTGCTCCTTTATACAGTGCTTCTGAGCACTGCTGACAAAATTTAAATATTCGTTATACTCATTAATATAACCGAGTTGCCTAATACAATGTTTGGGTTTAGTTCCCATAATAGGAACTACGTTGTGCTAAAAGGATGCAATTAGTGTCCGTGCATTGTGAATTAAACAAATCGAACACACATAAAGGACTGTACAACCGTAACATCGTAGAGATATCATTCTACTCATCGCTCTTTGGAGCGGTATTTGTAACTTCACCATAACATTGTGTTCACCAAGGACGAACTCCGAAAGGTTTAGCAGGTAATACTAAAGAGCTGCATGAATGAAGATGACAAATTATAAGTCCTCGTTCACGGTAATCTGCAAGTCTCCAGGGCGGGTTTTTAGATCGGGTAAAGGTAAAACCACCCGGCCTGAATAAGTTGGGCGTTAAGGCGGGCCGTGCGAAATTGCTCCTTTTTTGGATTAAATTGCGGCTTATCTTCAGTAATTGAAACGGCTAACATTTTCAACTGTCGTTCCAGATAACCGATTATTGATTGACAGATCGAGATATTGAGTGGTAATGTAGAAACATTGCTGAACGTCAATGACGTCTTGGTGCTCTTTGGTAATAGATTCATTCATGGTGAACATGTAAGTTGATAGCAGATGTTTTCGACGCATGTAGTAGATTAGTAGTGGCGAATCCACAATAGAATGTAGATGTTAGTGATGTCAGTTGTAGTAGATTCAAATCAGTGTTTCGTTTCCTGCGGCCAGCTTGACTGATTTTTCTGTGACAACACATCTCTAAATTGTATTTCGTATGACTTCAAGTTCTTGTGTAGATATAAAGTGTCGACAAATACTTTCTCTGAGTTTCTGTAGTTTTTGTTTCCCAATTGCTGGATAACATCAATAACGGTTGCCAGTTTGGAAGAATTAGTGTTATGCATTGTTGTTTTAGGGCATGTGAGGTTGTTAAAGCTCGGAGGATTTATAGGATAGTCGAACAGGGTCATCATAGTAAGAGAGGACGTATAGATAATTGTGAATGGACGCTTGTGAATGACCGCTCCAGCCATAAAGACGTATGTTGTATTTAAACAAGTGAGCACGAACGTGGCTGCTAAAAGGATCAACAGCAGCTGTAAACAAAAGGAGTACACATTAGCTGCCTGGTATCTTTGGGGTGCTTAGGTATGCCCTTTCTGCATGAACTATCCGTGAAAATTTAATTATTATTGAATAAAAGCTTTTAAAACATTGTTAAAATTATCCCGTTACAAGCATGTATGAATAGTTTTCTATATATTTTCATAATTCGTAGCTTTTTGGCTTAGTTTGTCATTAACGTTAAAAGGTCTTGGCATTTTCTAACTAAGTGTGCGGACAAAGAATAGTAAATTGTCACAGATATCTATCTAACTCAAAATAACGTGTTTTTAAGCTTTTGTGATTGTTGCAGTAGCAAAAATAACGTTAACGGGTAATAACGGCTACAAAACAATAAATAACGCATACTAACTAAATGGAATTTTAACTAGTGTATCAATAACGTAACGATAACGGTGAAATGTTGCATAAATAGCCACATAATAACGATGAATAACGACGATTTCAGAATCTTCAATAATAGCGTAACGCAACTACAACCCAGATTGACATGACTGAACAAAACTAATTTTATTCTTTAAATTACTTTATACGTTTATACTATAGTGGTGGACCGCGCGCATATTTTTTTTTCAAAGGTTGCTCTCTGTATGATTTTAATTGAGTAGCCTTGCATTATTGCTTCACTCGAGGGAAGTTGCTATGTATTTTGTACGTATTTTCTTTCGTCTTCTATGTGTGCATACAATTTATGTTTTGCGGTAACTGCGACCGCGGAAATGTCTGTATCTAGAATAATGCGACAATGATATATATTAAAGCATTGACCTCCGCATTTATTTAATAAATTTTGTAAAAATTGTAAAAATATAATGTATTTAGTTTCTTATTGTCCCTATTTTGAACAGGACCGGCAGCATTTACAACATACATACACCGGACTTTGGCTATAAGAGATCTCCATATAAGAGATTTTGCTCTGTAAGAGATCCTTTGGGCCCATATGCCATACATAGTTATATGCATACTAGCTCCCTTTATAAGAGAATTCTTATATAAGAGATTGATTTTGGTGATTTATAGCGTTCTTCTATAGCGAGAGTTCAGTCTAAAATAATATTAAATTAAAATGCACACTTTGAGCTGCACAAACGCGAATAAATTTTATTAAGAAGATTCTGTAGTGTAACGAAGTAATTAATAAAAGCAAAAATGTGTAATTGGACCTTCTATTTTATATTATTTATATTTGTTGGAGTGCTGGTGTGGACGCTTTTCTCCAAGACAGTTTACTTAAAGGGATCATGTAAGCATTTTAGTGGTATTGAAGAATCTAGTGCTAGAATTATAAATATAACCAGGGAAATTGGCACGAACAATAACAATCTGTCCGAAAAGAACACAACAACGCAGATGAACTTACCGGAGGTGGAACACCTTTTGATTCAAACGGTAGACGGATTGAATAATTTGGGAGCTTTGGATTACCGTGAATCAATGTAACAAAATTAGTTATGATTTAAAATACAATGATTATTTATTATTTTTTAAAACAAGATTTTAACCAATTTTGGCATGAGCACAATATTATAATTTTCCATTTGTTACTTAATAAGATAGAACTAGATTGTCAACAAGTTTAGCGAATCTGAACCCAAATGTGTTCGATCAAGTGCGGGAAGCTTTGGAAGGAATAAATGAAACAGTGCCGAATAGCAAAATATTGCAAATGTAAGTTTTAATTATATTTAATTCAGTGATATGAAAGTGCTTTTACCTTTGTAACAAAACTGCCAGATAATTTACTATATAATTAGCTTTATTATACAAATATTATTTCCATTTTTCAGTTCAAACACACTTCCTATAACAAAGGAGAATATTACAATTGGAGTCTTAGCGTGTGGGAAGCACGGCCAGCAAGCATTGGTGATGCTCAAGACAGCCATCTTATTCAGTTTAAATGCTAATCTCCATGCAATAGTTTTTAGCGACAGGAGGGAAATTTTAAATTATGGACAAGAAGTTTGTACATACTCGAGAAATACATTGGAATAAATATGAGCAAGGAAATTTACATGTTCAGATCCGTTTTAATTCTTTTTAATTGAAAACATAATTATTGATTTTATTAGATCCTTGCCCTGAAGCTTAAACTGAACAAAATCGGACATCAATCTTTCACATTTGAATTACATTTAGAATCTTACCCAGAGAACGATGGTGATCCTGACTGGAGAACTATGGGGAAATTGTGTACTACTCAGCGATTGTTTTTTCCTGTAAATTGTCCACTCATAATTGTTTTAGATGCAAACGCCAAAATATACACAAACATTTATAATAATATTGCGCGAATATACAGAGTTTTGTGATTTTTACAGTCACAGCTGCCGACACATGACGCCTTGATTTATTTGGACGCAGACACCCTCGTGCTGTCAAGTTTGACTGAGATGTGGCGACTTTTTAAAACTAAAATGGGCTCAAACAAGATGCTCGGAGTTACTCCAAACAGTGAAATCCCAAGGGTGTACAGCCCGACAAATCCTTTGCCGTATTATGAACCACATGGTATAAATGCTTCTTTTTTGATTATTTATAAAATTACAAGGAATCGGGAATATGGAGTATAATTAGTACGTTTATGTATCTGAATTCAAAAAATTTGAGATTAAATGTTGTGGAATTTAATGATTAGGAATTAATGCCGGAATTCTCCTAATGAATCTTACTCAAATGCGGGAGTTTAATTTTGAATCACGCGCCAGAGCTGTTTATTCTGCTTACAATGAAAAGATTATCTTGGCAGATCAGGACATAATAAATGCAATTTTGCATGGATTTCCAGGTACTTTTACCAATAACGTTGATTTTAGTTACCGCTTCTAACTACAAAGTTTAAAAAATTTTAAAACAAATTTTTATTGCTAACTTTTGTTTTGGCGGCAAAATTAGATCGTTCATTGAATATGAATTGCAGTTACAATTTCTATTGGATCCACTGCAAACATTATTGTTACAAAGGCGATGGTGAGAATAAAACGAATATTTGCTTTTGCAATGGCGTTTTAGAATCAGGCGTCCGCATACTTCATGGAACCAGTGGGACGTTTAGAAGTACAAAACCGGATTTTCCGTTCATGCACCAAACGTATTTGGCTTTTAAAGATGTGAGTACAAACTGTATTGCTTGGGAATAGTTTCTATAAAAGCATTTATTAATTTAAATAAATCAACTTGTATTTTCGAGATGGAATATCTGATTTTGGCATTATTAATTGGAATTTATATATTGATATTTCTCTGCAGCTAGACATATTCACGGACTCCTACGAATTGTTTTTTCGAGAGCAGAAACAAATGTTTTCAAAGCAGAATGGTACAAATTGCTCGCCGCTAACCGCAGATTTACTATACCGCCAGGCATATAAATATTTTAATGACCTTAAAATATTCTGAACCAATATACTATAAGTATTTGATAAACCTCTAAACAAAATTTATAATTTATTTTAGAAATTAAAATCGAATATATCATAAATTTATTTGTGAATAATGTTGTCAGTTACACAAAACTCTCGCTATAAAAGAACGCTATAAATCACCAAAATTAGTCTCTTATATAGGAAATCTCTTATAGAGAGAGCTGATATGTATATAACTATGTATGATATGCGGGCCCAAAGGATCTCTTACAGATAGAGTTCTCTTATATAGAGATCTCTTATAGCGAGAGTCCGGTGTGCATGATTATACGTGCTCTCTCCATCAGAGAATTTCTATAAAAGAGACTTATTTTGGTTATTCATAGCGTTATCTTATAGCGAGAGTTCAGTGCATGATATGCGAGCTCAAGTGATGTCTTACAGAGAGAGTGCTCTTATATGGAGATCTCTTATTGCGTTCAGTGTATATACATTTATTTCTTACGGCGGTAATACGGGCTCCGTTATAAGGGATGCCCCCTTATGAAGAGATCCGTTATAGGGAAACTCCACTGTATCGATACTATCGAATTCTTCCGTCTATTGTAAATCATCATTAATTTCATTTAATAATAATTTAATAACCGCTTGTGGTTGCTGGGTCACTCACATTTCCTCCCACAATGAATATTTCCAAGCCAACTGTTGACTCATTTCGTTTCTCGTGACAGCTCGTGGACCACAGATACGTTGAATTGTGGAATTGCGATTGTGTTAGTACGTATTTTGAAATTTAATTAACACTTTTTTTGAGTGAAAACAAGCGTGATAAACTGACCGTACAATCAAATTTGAACAGGATAAATATACAGATTTGTATAAGTAATCACATGAGTAAGTGAATATTCTTTGTCAGTTGTTCAAAAATTTTGTATTAACTTCTTAAACTGTATCTACAAATCTGGACATTACAGGCGCTTTGAATATATTGTTGCCCAACAAGTGACTTTTTTACCCGAAATCAAAATATGATTTTTCCAATTTTGGTAAAAGCGTCAAAAATGCACAATTAAAAAATTTAATTTTTCTTTGCTGTAGACAATTATTTTTATTGCTTATTTCAATTACGAGTTAATCTAAAAATTTTAATAGTTGTACTATAAACATCTATCGAAAATAGTTTAGGAATTGTTTCCCCTAGGTTAATTCAAAAAGTTATTGAAAATTTCTTTCTAGTTGAAGTTTTCATTATTTTGTGATGTCATTTCCATCGTTAGGTTTTCCCCAACGTTACGAAAGTTCCACGTCACCCTAACTTTTAGTTTGAGCATAGCTACAGTTTAGCTGAGGTCAAAGCCTTAGGCATTATTCTTTGTTTTTGTACAATGATGCGCATTCGTCCCAACAATGGTTTTATGAATTCATTAACTTTCATTTAACAATTTATTGCTTCATTGTTTGTGATTTCTGCTATTTATGAACTTAATGGCGAATAACTACACAGCAGTTAATATTTTATTTCATGCAATGAAATCATACTCAACGTTCTGTTTTATCACCTAATATGCCTCATGTATTGCCAAAATTGTTCAACTTACAATAATAAATAACCAAATTTAGAACCACTAAGCTCTGCCTCTGCACATGGCATTTTCCGGCATGCAAAAACTGAATGCAAGATTCCTAGCAATGAATGACCCCCAGCACTTGCTAATGCATACTGAATTTAATAAATATATTTAAACTATGATTTAGTTCTCGTTTTTGATATTATAAAACAGACACGATAATCATAATAGTTAGAATTCCATATTATTTATATGACAACTGAAGTTATTGAACACAATTTTTGATTTTATGATTGGTAACATCAGTAGTACTTGTGTCCCTTTTTTCTTCCCCATGATGCTGACGTTTAACGGTCCTTTAGTGTCAACCATATGCGTGTTACTATGGCGACCAGGATGATCTCAGCACCCATCACAGTATCACACCCAACTTCACTCTAGATCTCCGACAACTACAACTAAAAATACCAAATATCAACTTCAAATCAACTATCAATTCAATTAATTTTGAGTCAAATTTTGAAGTTGATAAATTAAATCAATTAAAAGTCAATGCAAATAATTGAATTAGTAATTAACTACAATAGCGAACCAATTACAATTGAACAAAAATAATTGGTTCGCGAAATAAACTACAAATGCAATTAGCCATGCATTTTTTAATTGATAGTTGAAGCAAATACTTGATTTTTTTGGATGTGGATTGTGTCTCCAAACCTTTGGTGCGAAACAAATTTTAACGTTACTAAAACTGGTAGATAGCAGATAGAACCAATTAAGACTCATTTGAGCACGTAAAAAATACGTATTCACATATTCACATTTCTTGCTTGTATGTCGCCCTTCTTTATTGACTTTTATTTTGCCAGGAAAAAATAAGAATATAGATTAACAACGTTACAGCGAAAAGGACGACGTAGGGTTGCGGCTTAATAGTTAAATTTATTTTTGGCTAATTTAAAGTTATCCTTTTTCATTGAGAGTTTTCATAAGAATTGTGTAAATATATTTGAACCATGGACTACAGACTGCCAAACTTAATTTAAATTAAGGTAGGGAGCGAGACATCAGATAACATGTGTCTAGCCGAATTCAATGTTTTATGTTTGCTCATAGCCCGTTACGGACTTTTAATTTTACTCCTTTTGGCCGGAATACCCATCCTGGTCGTGAAATATTATGAAGTTCACGAAAATAGGTTTACAAAAACAAAAACGTTCATAAACCCTGATATTAGCTGCATATGACCTTTTGGCACTATAGAAGATCACCTGCTCCCATGTCATAGTAGATCCTGGAGGATTTTTTTTAATTTCTTACCGCCGGTGCAAGGAACTCGTAATAAACGCTCGCATTCTATCTTTACATAATTCCTTTAATTTTTAAAGCAGAATGTAAGGTTATCTGGCATTTTTTGCAATTTTGTTTGTGTTACCTGGTTTTCAACTTGAACTTCAATTACAAACCAAATAGAATTCCAACTAAATGGTCTAGTTTAAACCAATTAAAAAGTCAATTACAACTTCGCCACTTTTCAATTGCTTTTGTAAATTGAATAATAATTTGTACAATTGATTTAACCAATTATTTAATCAACTATCAATTTAAAAAACAGTTGGTAATCAATTAAAAACCAATTACAATTACAAAACTGGATTTTTAGTTGAGTTGTAGGAGCTCTACTTCACTCCCAAAAGGAAGTAAGGATTTGCAAGGTGACGATCTGCAAAATGACAATTATTATCCTAAAATTGGTAATTACATTAAAATAAAATATCCCACAAGCTATGACATTTGTAGTTGGCGGCATCACAAAAAATGTCTGACAATACAAGGTCTGGGTGTCATTCTGTGCGACTGCTCAAACTTTTCTGAAGTTGTGAAAATATTTCCAGTATGTTTAAACATCCAATAAATCAGGCTGCTTTAGACCACACTCCCCTGTACTATTTGGCGTGAGCAACCCCCACGAGCCAATTATTAATGACGCATAAACCTGCCGTGCCAGTATTTAGCAAAAGCACAATTGCGAACACCTTTGAAACTACAAAGAAAAAGTTAAACATAATTTATATGTACAAATGGTACGTGAATGATAATGATAAATCCGTAATCGCATAAAAAAATACCTAGTTAAATATCTAATTTATATCCCCTTTAAAACTAAAAATGTTACGAATGATAACATTCTGAAATCAATTCTAGCGTGGAACACATTGGAACTGAGGTTTTATTGGTGCCGAAAAAAAAACATAACAAAAAATGCATGCGAAAAAGTAAAATAAAACTGGTGCTAAAATATCTTACCCGTTTTTTTTTCCTTTTTGGGTGTTCATTTTCTAGCATCTTTCTTCTGGTCTGCAAAAATCAAATGTGTATTTTTATTATATATTCGTTACCGCTTCAACATTTACCAAACGACAACGCCTGAGCGTGTCCCGAAGTTGTCGTGCCCTTTCTGTCACTCCTCACGGAATGTCGGGTTGCGGGCATATCTTCAAATGATGGAATCTTGGTTATAAATGTGCAAACAAAAATCCAAATGCGTGCAACTTGGCAGACAAATATAACAAACTTGTATATGTATTATTTATAACTTGTATACGTACCTGATATACAATATTATGTATACAATAATATGTATAACCTGAATGATTTTAATTTCATTAGGATTAATTTGACTGTATTTACTCAAATACTATTACTGTATGACCATAATTGCAATATCGAAAATGTTATACTATCCGATTGTAAGGGCTTATGCTAAATCGATCGTAATAAATCCTTATATATGGGTCCTTATATGTATCAAGGTAGTATGTCCAATTGTTTTTATCCCACAGAACAAACTGCTACCACACTGAACTCTAGCTATCAGAGAAAACTATAAATCACCAAATTCAATCTCTTATATATTAATGTTCTTATAGAGAGAGCTAGTATACAGATAACTATGTATGTATGATATGTGGGCCCAAATTAACCTTTGATTTCGTAGAGAGAGTTCTCTTAAATGGGGATATCTTATAGCGAGAGTCCGGTGTATCAGATAAATTACAAGTACAACCTCGATGATATAACCATGTTTTATATGCGCGCAAAAACAATCTCTTGCAGAGAGAGTTCTACTTTATGGAGATCTCCTATAGCGAGAATCCAGTGTAGTATATTGAAGTTACATTGAAGTTACAAGGATACTTTTTAACTTTGGTTTTGCTAAACAAAAGCATATAATTCAGAGCCTATTTTAAGACTTTCACAGTGGGGGGAAATTTAGTGAAAAAGAGCATATTTTCAAAAAAAGGGCACATTTTGTACGGTGGGCCTAATCATCAGCGCCAAGGGTCTTGTGTATTTCACATCTGCTATTATTGCAGGATTTCTACATTCTTTTACAATAAACAGAATCATAGTTTTGTTTATTTGTAAGACTAAGAAAATCTTTGTGGGGGCGCCAGCAAGAGGAATCATTGTTGAAGAAATTTTTGCATACGCGAGGCGTTTGACAAGGATTTGCAGATTTAGCAATGAATAAAGTGGATATTGTTGAAGAATTTTATTGTTAATTTATTGTTAAAATCCGTCGAGAAGTGCAGAAACTCGAAGCCTATATATAAAGTATTAACAAACAAAGTACTTGGCATGTTTTAAAAATGTTCTCTAGGTTAGGTTTTTGGGCAACCTGCACAATAAATAAGTAACTAGTACAAATTAAATTAAATCTTTAAAATCTTAAAATGAACTACTGACTAACTTTAGTTTTGCTACATTTCGTCCAATGAGGTAAAAAAATTTGCACCCAATATACTTAAAAATATATGAGCAGTCAAGTTTAGCTCCATTATTACACAGTGTTGGCAAAATAAAAACCTATGATGATTCTGCCCGCGCTGAAATCGCCCTGCCCAATAGCAAATGACTAAAAAGTCTACCTAATTAAAGAAAACTAGAAATGCCAAATTCCGACAAGAAATGCAGGCATTGTGGGCAATTTTCCAACTAAAGGAACTAATTAAACTAGATAAAATGACATGACAGACCACCTGTCGTCGAGACATTATAAGCGTTTGGGGATAACATTTTAATGTCAATGTTAAATTTGTACGTTTTTTCGCAAATAGTCCCATAAAACTTTGAAAAATTATCCAAATTTATCTAAAATGTGTACGAAATCTTAATAATGCCCAAACTTTTGCCCGGTGTCCTGGTGGAAAATGTCCACAATTCCAGTACACCATTTATTATTGTATACATGAATTACACATTAACTAAAGTTGGGAAACAATTAAAGAATTGTTTTTGAAAAGCGCGAATACGGAGAAAACGAAGGCACGCGAGAAAAAAATTGTCATTTAGGCCAATTTTTGCAAAAACTCAAATATGTTGGCATAATTGTTTTTATAAACAACTATGGCAAAACGGCATTTTTGAAATTTGCATTTTTTTAATTGTAAAATTGTTTGATGATTTTAGAATGTTTCTTTTCACAAAATGATTTAAAAATATTTTAGTGTACCACTGAGCCTCAAGAAGAGAGATACCCGAAACGTTGCTACTAATAAATACAAACTGATAATGTGAAAAAAAATATCCGAATTACATACTTTCAAATATCTAATTATATTCACAAAGCGTCCTATTGCTTAAATAAGCTAATAATAAATGTGAATAAACATTCATGTTTTAAATTCGTCTTAGAAACCATAAGTCTTGTTCTAAAGTGCCCCACTCCTATTTATCTCTTAGAACAACGTTAATTGGTAGTTTGGGTAATCTAATAGTTCTAAATTAATACTTAAATCAAAGGAATCGTTTTCTTTCCTACTTTAATCACATATTAAAGGGATTTCGTAGAATCATTATCTGAGTCTCTAGCGTTGCTGGTAGATGCCAAAGTTCGATCTTCTTCTAACATAGATATCCAATCGATTTCTGTGTCGAATATAATGACATCATCAGGACCACGTTTACCAAGGCAGTAGTTTGCCGCAAACAATTTGAAGGCAATTTCGCCGACCACGTTATGGCTATATATAAATGGCATTAACATTATTTAGACATTGCATTTACGAATCAATTCAAGCTATTAAATTTAAAGCAAGCGAAAAATGCAAAAGTTCCCACAGACATTCTGCTTCTTTGGAATTAAGTTTATTAAAACGCTCAGAAAACGCAATTGCTAATCTTGTAAAAAACTTAGCGTATAGTCCGTCATAATTTATTAGATTCATCCAACATCCGGTCAGAAAACATAATCCTTTCTGAAATAACAGCACACAATTAATTCATTAGATTATGGCAATCAATTTATAATAAATTCAATTCAAACAAGTATGTACATATATTAGTATTTTAGCGACTCTTCGATATTTAAAATGGAGTTATAAGAGATTCAAATTCTCAAAGAAAAATTGGCAATGTCTGAAATCAACCTTTGAACAATTTTAAAGACCTTCACAATAAGGTAGTTACTAATTTGTAGAAACATTGTGCATCGCTTCTTATTATCGGTGACGTGCAGCTGTTCTAGCGATACATTACAATTGAGTCAATAACGAATAACATATGGCACATTGCTACCCGATGTAGGAAGTTAGTTATCTCTATCTTTCTTAAATGCAGAATATGCTATCGACCATCTTTGTGAAGTGCATGACATGTAAAATCTAACAATCCTAACGATAATAAATAAAAAAATAAATGCAATAATTTTACATGTCGCGGGCTGTTTATTTTACTTTTCCCTTTTATCTCCTTGTTTCTATTTTAAATTAAGATTTGAATTACATTGACAAACTTTGCAGCATAACGATAATCAATAACCCGAAAAATTCCGTAAAAGTGCTACGATGGCTTATTTTCCGTTACCAGTAGGCATTAATAATTTTAACTATTTAAAAAAATAACTTTACCAAGTCAAAAGGATTTTTTGATCTATAATGCTTTAAAAGCAAGGAGGATGGAGTTTCTAAAAAACTTGCTGTTTTATGTTGTGTCCATTGGTTGCAGAATTCTTCTGTCTTCGATAACTCATAAATCAATTCTACAAAACAAAATAATCAATAATCAAGTATCTAAGCTATTTGCTTTTAGCTGTCAATATAGAATTTTTTTTTACCCAGCGTTCCTGGGAAAGCCAATTCATGGACCTTTGCCTCGCACAATGTAGCCTCAATTTGCTTGAAAATTTTATCATCTGTTTAGTAGCCAGAATGAATTTCATAAATTTATGCAATCAAATCATCCGAATACAAAGTTAGAAATATATCACGTGTTTTTAATTAAATGGACAAACCAATTAACTGAATGTAGTTTTGAAGCAAATCTCCCCATCTTCGCAAACATCTATCCATTGGAACAAAATGTTGCACTCGTGTTATGGCACAAGCGATATCGGCCCTAAAATTGCATAAGAATGTGTGTAGAAATGTATTTTTTGTACTTATCGCATTAAAATTATTATAATCTACAATATATTTTGTATTTGCACTTTACACCTCGAATATTGAATGTAATTTTTGTAGGATTTTACTCTAATAACCAGGCATAAATTTTACGTAACTGAAAATATTGAATTTGTACGTTAAAAAGTGGCAATTGAATTCCAGCCATTTAAACCAGCGGTCAATGTTCTCGTTTAGTTGGTGCGCATACGTCAAAACCACATCGTATTCAGAAAACTCAATAAGTGCAAAACCTCCAACCACGGCGACGTTCCGGTAATCCTTCATACAACATCGTATTTTATACATCCTAATTAAAAAAAATGCTGTAATTTTGAATAACAAATTTAATGTTAATGCGATTTTGGGACTGTATTCCTCCGGCAATTTGTTAAGTACTGGCAGAACATCGACTAAAACGTCGTCCCAAAAGTTGAGCAATGAAAGTTCTTTGAAGACTTTAGGAGAATGAATCGCAGTTACTCTGAGCAGATCTAGGCAAAAATATTCATTTGCTGTTATATTCACTATATTTGAACAAAATACGTTTGAGTGAAAAATGTATCACAAACTTAATAAAGTCAATGTCGCACAAATTAATCGATGTCCATACCAATAAAGCTAACTACAACTTCGTCGTCAATATCGGCTGAGTGATTTAGGCCACACAAAGAAAATGATCTTAGAAAAACCTCAGCTGTAATGTGATTAAGGAAATCGGTTTTTATTTTGACTTGACTGACAATTTCCTAAAATATAAACTGGTAACAATTACATAGTTTTAAATATTACAACAAATGTATTTTATTGGAACATTTACAGTTAAATTGACCAACAGCCGAACTCGATGATCAAACTTTGTGAGTTCTATGACGCTCAATATGAA
This sequence comes from Lipothrix lubbocki, assembly GCA_034696945.1. Classification (NCBI taxonomy): domain Eukaryota; kingdom Metazoa; phylum Arthropoda; class Collembola; order Symphypleona; family Sminthuridae; genus Lipothrix; species Lipothrix lubbocki. The sequence goes on from JAQGAK010003153.1 coordinate 15,622, forward strand.
ACCGCTGTCAAAACAATCGGAACCATTAAGTGCAAATACCAATTGGAATATAGGAGTGTACGTTCGGTTTTGATTTGGACAGTTTAGCCAACACTTTTTGAACCAGTCACACAATTGCAAATCCTTTGTCAGCGTCTCCTGGAATTTAATAAATGAATAAATGCTTCTAATTAAAGTTATTTCCAAACAATTATTCTTACATATACAATTGTCACACAAATACGTCATTTTAAAAAACACCAATGAATAAATTAACCAAAATGTTAGCCTTACTTTTACTTTCGGAATTGACAACATTTTGCTGGCAAACGCAATGCAAAAACGTAATAACCAAAACTTTGAGTTGGTTGGAATCAATAGCATTGAATCAATCCAGTCATTGTTATGATATTTTTCACAATTTTCGAAATCTAGTTCTTTTTCGTACATCTCTGACATGTGCAGTACTGTTTTCTGCAGTTCATTGAGTTGGTGGGCAGAAATACGATCTTGAAATTCATGAAATTTCCCGCTATAATTTTCAAAACCATGCGTGATAAGGTGGCAATGCATCATGAGTGCATGGTTGGCAGTTTGGTTAATAAATTCCCCTGACGAAGCTATTCCCAACGCAGATACAATACACTGGAACCTCGCTATAAGAGAACGCTATAAATCACCAAAATCTGCCTTTTATATAGAAATTCTCTTATAAA
>JAQGAK010003154.1:0-16312 GCA_034696945.1 Lipothrix lubbocki
TTTTTGTATTAATTTTTGTATTTAATTTTTGTATTTAATTTTTGTATTTAATTTTGTATTTAATTTTTGTGTTTAAATTTTGTATTTATTTTTGTATTTAATTTTTGTATTTATTTTTGTATTTATTTTTGTATTTATTTTTGTATTTATTTTTGTATTTTTTTTTGTATTTAATTTTGTTTTCATTTTTGCATTTAATTTTTGTATTTAATTTTGTATTAATTTTTGTATTTAATTTTGTATTAATTTTTGTATTTAATTTTGTTTTCAATTTTGTATTTATTGTTGTATTTAATTTTGTATTTATGGTTGTATTTAATTTTGTATTTATTTTTGTATTTATTTTGAATTTGTATACTTTGTGCAAGACGTTGCAATTGCAAGTTCATTTCTGGTGACGCTCAACCAGCCTAAATTAAGCATAGGACATTAGTGTATTTATTAAATCCTTAATTTTTTTGCTTATAAACTTCTTAGATGAGATGGAACGGCGGCGGAGGTTCTACAAAGAACATCCGGAATCCATGCCGATTAATCAGCTGGATTCCGGCCAAGTTTACAATGAGTCATACATTACTTCCGATGATCAGATCCATTTGTCACTGGAGTACCAAACTGAGGATATACAAGTTAGAGTAAGCGATTCCTATTTTTGATTTATTTTTTGACAATTACAAATTATTATTACATTTTAAAGTTCAGAAAGTAGCTAATCAGATCATTAATCACTGATTATAATATGCGCTTGAATTGGATGGCTAATAAACTCTCAACGAGAAATCGTATTTATTATAAATTCGGATGACATTTAAATTAAAAATAATAAATGAGACTTTAAATCGCTAAGTGAAAATTGGAAATCATATAAAAATTCAAAATTAATTTTAAATTCAATATTTAACATTTATTATGTATAGCTTGTATTAAAATTATGAAGTATGAAATTTCAGGAAATTAAATAATTATTGTTTTCTTGTTGCAGAACTCCACCAAACGGTATTACACCTGCCCGGCAGCCGTCAGCATTAACTCGTTAAAGCAGTTGATTCAAAACAAATATGATCTCTCCAATGAAGTTACAATAGATATCATGTACGGGGAACGGGTCTTGCCCGATGACTTTCTCATGATGGATATTGCATATAAATATTCCTGGACACCTGTAAGTTATTAGCGCTTATGAGTGCAAATAAATAAATAGAATTTTTAATTAATAATAACAATATTTACAACCATTAGCACAAAAAAAATTAAATAAATATTAATTATTAATGAAGTGTACCAATTCAAAAATTATAATTTCCATCAATTTTTCCTTTAGAACGGAAAGCCCCTGCAGCTTTTCTACCGAGTTAAAGGCAGTCCCTCCGAATTCAAGCCAATAAAGCTGAAACCTTTGGAACCACCTCCTGATAAATTACAGCTACAAAATAATAAAGAACAACAACAACGACAAGTATCCCCGACGAAAAAGCCAAATATTCGACGTAAATCCCTTGTGCCAACAAACAGCAACAAAGACATACCGCCCATAACCCTGTCTTCCCCCAGCAAGCCTTTAACGAATCAAAACTTATTGATGACAAATACTCTCCACAACGGAACTTCGCCCCCACGATCGCAAACGCCAGTGCGGGGTCGTCGAAAGAAAAAATCCCTTGACACTGAGCATGAGTTAAATAGGCTTCGAGCGGCGGTGACGGCGACGGAAATGAAGGAAAAGGAAACAGTCCAGCTAAGAATTAGTGAGAATGGGGTGATGAGTGCGAGGAACGTGGCTTCCGGGGAGGAATTGATCATTGCGAGCACGAGTAAAGGACTAATTGGTAATAATAACAGCAATAAGGGGAACAATAATAATAATAACATTCCGGAAAGTCCCAACGGGCTAAATAAATCTTCTCATTTAATCATCCCACAAATTGTTCCCGGCCCGACGAAGAAAATCTCCTCGATGATCCCCAAACCGACCCCACCTACTCCAAAGTCATCGTTTCCTAAGTCCGCCAGCAGCACTTCCGTTGCGAATGCCACGAGGGCAAGTAAGTCTCCGAAGGTGCCAAAAAATAATAAGAAAATTACTAATGGACCAAATAACAAGAAATTAATTGATGGACCAAAAAGCAAGAAATTAATTAATGGACCAAATAACAGGAAATTAATCGATAAGAAATTAGTTAATGGACCTAATAACAACAAGAAATTAAATAGTGGATCAAATAAAAAATTATTAAATGGGCCAAATAAACCGGAGCCCGGAAGTAAGCTGGCGAAGCGAGAAAATTGGAATGCAATAGCTCTGAAGTCATTGAAGATCCAGGAAGAATTGGATTTTAGCATGAGCTACTTCTCAGCCGAGATTACTCCAATCAATGGCGCTCCACCGCCAAAAACACCTCAACCGAAGGAAGGTCAAAAATATCCCGCGGCCACTGTACAACCCACGACAACGGATCTTCTTACGTCCAAGACCAACCATAGTAACAATAATAGCAACAGTAACAACAAAGCGATCTCGAGTACCGTCGTCCCTGCATCTTACAACAACAATAACAGACAGAGACTCCATCAAACCACAATTGTCAACGGGGATGTCAAATTCACCAAGAATCTTTTGCCATCGACTCCGACAAAAAATAATAATGTACCTAACTATAACAAATCAGATGTCGCTCCGATAGTTTCCCCAGGATCGTCACCGACGAAAACGCCGAAGTTTTTCAAATCTCGTCATAGCGCTGCGACTTCTTCTGAAGCCACCAGTAGTAGCTGTAGTCCCGTTCGATTGGGCGATTCTACGAATTCTAATAGTAGTGTTGGGTCCTTGGATCTTCATTCAGCGGACGGTCCGTGCAGTAAAAAACCGAGATTAATGGATTCTGCTGCTGGGGGAAAAAAGGGTAATAATTCCAAACAAAAGCAACGGAAAATCCACGGGGATTTAGTTCCGGTAGATGGAATTACGGGGAAATTACCATTGCCTGCTAAAACGAAAACGAAAGCACCGCAGCAGTTGTCGATTACACCAAAAGGGAAAACAGAATTAAATAAATCCAAAACGAATTATGAATTATCAGCCAATACGAAGTTACTTCAAGATTTGTCGCCCAAAACGAAGTTTGATTTGTCAAAATTAGATCTGCTACCGAAATTGGATCTGTTACCGAAATTGAACTCTTCTTCATCATCAGGGATCTCTCCGAATCCCAAAATTCAGCCGGATTCTATGTGGAAGGATACTAAATCGGTATTAGAATCCACGCCAAGAGCTTATTTGGAATCAATAAAAGCCTCCTTGGACTCTTTTCAACAACATCAGCAAGTTCAGGCGCCATCATCTTCAACTACGGCGTCACTAGTAACGAGTACATCAACTGTCCCGAGTCTGAGCGGAACACCAGTGTCGTCCTCTTCATGCCAAAGTCCGTTCCAGCAGCGTTACTCAACTGTTAACTATGCTAATGGCATTCCCATGGGTTTCGTTCCCTTGGTAACGAGCAACTTCGGCAGTTTCGCCGCTACCGCTCCAGCTTTCTTAAATAGTGCAAATTTAAAGAATATTTCTTCCATTTTCGGACATCCCTTCCTCAACTTATCATCTCCTCAATTTCCTTTCGCAGCAATGACGGGCAATTTAACCAACAATTCTCTGGCCTTAAGTAGTAATGGAACGCTAATCAGCAATCAAAATTTCCCTGGGGGGATGACGAGGAAGGCGGCGGAAACTTTCACGGCAACTGTTCAACAGCAACAACTGGCAGCTGAACAACAACCACAGCAGCTTCAACAGCAACAACAACTACAACAACATCTACCACAACAACAACCAGCAACTGGATCAGGAACAAAAAACAATAACAACAGTTATCATAAAGATGAGCAACATCAAGATAATTCATCAGGCGGAGATAGCACTTTATCCAAAAGCCGAAGTCTTCTAACCAAAGTTCAGAATTTAGGGATGTCCTTTAATAATAATAGTAATGGTGGTACGAGTAAACCTCCCAGGAAATCTATGTCACCAGCGAAGATCTCGAGACAGGTGGGATTGTTAGCTAAAGCGAATCAAGAGAAGAAGAATAATCAAACGTCAATTACTCATGATTCCCGGAGCAAATCTGATAATGCTAATAATAAGAATAATATTGACAATAATAATATTCAGCAGCAGGATGTGAGTCATCAAAATGTGATGAGTAGCTTCCAGAATTCCAATAATATTCCGAATGCACAGCAGCAGTTAATCAGTCATGGCCAGAATGCAATTCAGAATTTGCAAAATTGTGTCCAGAATGCTAACTTCCAGGGTTCAAATAGTATCCAGAATATCAATGAGGACCGTCTTCCAAATAATATTCAGATCTCGACGAGTGGACAGCCGAATACTTTCCAGAACACAAATGATCAGAACCAGACCACTAATAACAGCTTGCAACAGCAGAATTCCATCAGTTTCCGGATCACGAATGATCAGAGCTCCAACAGTTTCCAGATCAGTAATGATCAGAATTCAAACACTTTCCAGATGACAAATGACCAGAATCCGAACAGTTTCCAGATACCAACAAATGATCGGAACCCTAGTAATTTTCAAATGACGAGTGGTCAGAATCCTACTGATTTTCAGGTTACGAGTGGTCAAAATTCCTGTAGTAGTTTCCATATCATCGGAGGTCAGAATCCAAACAATTTTCTAATTACTACTGGTAGTGGGGGTGGGAATTCAAACAATTATGAGATAACTACTAGCGACCCGAATTCTAATAATACCAACCAGATGACGAATTCCAAAGATGAAATCCAGCCAAACCAAAACTCACAAATAGACTTCCAGGTCAGAAATAACGTCCAGGATTCGGAGATCTCAAACAGCCAAACTTTAGTAATAAGCAGCAGTATCCAGAGCACGGAGAGAAGTAATGGTAAATCTGAGAGTACAGATGTGGAGGACGAGAATCATTGCAAAATCGAATCCAGCAGTGAGGAGGATGCAATGATAATTAGTACAAATTCCGATAATGTTAAATCTTCTGAAGCTGCGGAGCCACCAACGGAAACTATTATTAATAGTATTAGCAACATTGAGCAGGACGAAGGGGAATCACCAAATGCTCTTATTATTGATGAAGATTTGGTGGATAGTAGTAATGATGATGGGGAACAAGTGACTTCACAACAAAATCAACAACAACAATTAGAAAATCAACAAGTACAGCAACATCAGCAGTTACAACAGATCTCGAATCCCGAAAATGCTGTTGGTCAGCAGCAGCAGGAATCGAAATTGACCCCTGACCCTGACCCCAATGCTAATACTGACGAGTGTACTAATAATAATGTTGAGTTACTATCGAATAAAGATAATAATAAAGACTGCGCTCCTGAAGTTGAAGTCAGTTCCACCAGCACGGCCATTGAAATGGAAAATACATCCGCCGGTAGTGCCTGAACAAGAAAAAACAAGACAAATTTAAGAAAAGTGTCACGGAATCATATTGGAACACATTTTGAGAATGTTATTATTATCATTATTTCGTTAGAATTTCGGCGAAAATATTTTGTTTATGCCAATAATATTAACAATGTTAGCACATTCATCTGGAATTTGTGATCAATTTTCTGAATTCAACGACTGAACGACATATCTTGAATTTGTTGAGGATTTGTCGGAATTCAACGACTATTTGTAATATCCCGAGTTGGAGACTTATTTTTTATTTTGATCTTGACTTTGATCTTGACCTCGCGTTGACCTATGAAAGATATGGTGACCTGCTAATTAAAACATTGTACATACATTATGAATATGAAAATAATGATCAAATTAATTGAATAATTCAATATAGAATTTATTGAAAACATTAAAAGGTACTTTTTTCTTATAAAACAACGATGACATATACAGGGTAAAAAATAGTAAATACTTTAGTAAATTTTGTAAAAAGAAAATATACTTTACTTAAAATACTTATTTGATGTTAATAATTAGATTTATTGTTACAAATAATAGCAATAGAATTTATAGATTTTTCTAATGTACAATGTAATTTTGTAATAATTAATAATAATTGTTTGACACTTTCTTATTGTTGAACAACTTCCGTAATATTTACTCCACCCATCAAATTAGCAATTACGTACATCATATTTTTTCTTACAGTAAAAGAAATCTTTTCCCAAATACATAAAATATTATGATTAAAAACTCAATTTCCACCGATAATATTTTCAGATTTTCGTTATTAAAATTCCTTAAAGATTTTTGGAAGCCAGAATTGAAATGTAATAGAAATAAATATGTAGATGAATATATGTATAGGTATAATAATATAAACATTTTCTAATTATTTTGAATTTTTATTGAATTATCTAATAAAAACAATAGTTGGATTTTAGGAATAATGCGCACTGAAAATTAAATTAAAAATTGTACAGAGCTCAAAATTAATTCTATTAATTAATTACTCTATTGCGACAAATAATATGGAGGCCGATGGAGTTTTTGTATTATTTTTAATTAAATTTAATTACATAATTACTTATTATTGTTATTATTATTGATGATGATTGATGTAAAATGTACGCTTGATTATTGTTTGCCAAGTCATTTTCCATTGTTATTATAGTTTATTAATATTTAATTATTATTTGATCTTCATATCGTCTGAAAATTTTCGTTTGAAATTAAATTAAATTAGTTTAGAATAGTTGTATAAAATATTTCGCTTTAGACAGCGTCATTTTGTTTTTTGGGAATCGCCTTTTATTGGTCTCTTATCGCCATATTTAATTTACTTGTTTTACATTAATGAATTTTGTTAATTCTTGTCTTTTTAGATTTTTTCTAGTTCTTCTTTCTTTGTTTTTTGTAGCTGCTAATTTAGATTCTTCATTTTATTTTTCAAGAATTTATTTCAATTTCTTGGATTTTCGAAGAGAAAATGTCGCTGTACACGTTTTCTCAGTTCTTCCGTCGCCGTTTTCCACCATTTTCTTTCGATTTTCCATGATTTAATATTACTAATTTTAATTAAATTAATTGGAAAATATATTTTGAGAGCTGAATAATTCTGAATGAAAAATATTAAAAGACTTGACATGAAATAACATGAAATGCAACAGGAAATGCTTAATATGAATTTATAGAATATATTTCTATTCTTGTGAAAACTGTCATAATTTAATAAATATTAATATTTATAATAAATTACTTTTATAAATACATCAGTATTTGATATTTATATGTATAAATGCTCAAGAATATTGCTACAACATTAAACAACAATGATAAATTATTATTCATATAAATAATAAATATATGAATTTTTTATAAAAGTGTTTATTCATATTGAATAATTACTGTAATAATAAATAAAATAAGCAAACAGCGATGAAATTAAGATCGGATTTTCGATTTTATTTTAGTTTTAATTATAATAAATCACAAAAAGTCACGATTCATAATAATTTCTAAATTAAACTGAGAAATTATTGCATATGTTAATCATTTCATGGTGGAAATTAAAAATAAATGTGCATATTTTACAAAATTGAATTGTAATTTGGAGTAAATTCATATATTTGATTTTTATTGCTCGATTTGGTTTAAATTTTTTGTCATTTTCTTAGAATTACTTATTAAATTATTTAATAATGCCAAATGTATAGTTGATATGAATGTGCATTTTAATTTGTAAAAAGGACTAAAATTTGACCTTCCAGGATTTGTACAGTAACCTATAAATTACTTATATTTTGTATCATTTTCATATGTCACATTTTCAGTCTGAATTTTTTAAAGGAAATAAACTATTGTTTAACGTAAAATACGTAAATGAAAACGTAGAATTACGTAAGTAATATGTATAATTTAACATATAGGTAAATTAATAAACAACACCATAACATCTACAATTGCTTTACAATGTTTTTACAAATTTTTTGCATTTAATTTAGGAAACAAACGTATTATTAGCACACATTTAAGCATTTCTTTAAGTACATTTATTACAATAATTGATTCATTCAAGTTTTGATTCTCAGAAGCAAAATCAATGGAATCAGTAATGTCAATATATTAAGTATTTATTAAATTAAATACTATTTCTTTGTAAATTATTTTCCATTCTTATTGCGGATTTTGCCGGCAATTTAGATTTTAAAAAATCCAGAAATTATCCCGTAAAGGCTGTCCTAAAAGCTGAAGTCACTTCGCCTAGAGCTCTCCGAGCAAATTTTTCAGCCCAGCGATCTAAAACGAGAATCTCTTCCGGCCAGGATTCCGTCCATTCCCGATCTTCGTCAATGAGTTCCTCAGCGAGGACCTCATCCACCAAGTCCCTCGGTCGGGAAGTCCATTTCGTAAGGCGCTTCCTCGGGATTGGAGCTTGGTTAGCCAGGACGGTGAAGGGCAGGAGGTTGCGGACTTTAGCAAAAACAATACTTGAAAGACTTTCTTTAGTCTTGGGGATTCGCATGCGTTGGGCTTCAAGGGCTAAGGAGCCCGGACGGATTCTATCAATAAAGTCCCGCATGCTCGGACCTTCCAAGTCTTCAATGAGCAATACTTCCTTGATTGTATCATGGATGAGATTTTGAAGGAGAGTATCAAAGGCACGTGTAGACGTTTTGGACGGAGATAATTCCTTATCACTCATATTATTAAAAGGAACAATGTTATTGCTCCGGGTGGGGGTTACTGGCAATTCTGCTGCTGCAGTGTCCCCACAACTGGGTTCATTTCGATGAGCAGCTTCTAGTCTTGGTTCTTCCACTTGTTGAGATTCTAGTTTTTCTTCTTTGTTTTTGTCAGCTTCTTCACCTGTTATTGCGTTCTCTTGCTGTTCGATTCCCCTATTATTAAATGACTTCTCCGCTTGTTGCAGCTGTTCCGACTCAGGAGTTTGGTCATCTTCTAAGGACGGGATCTGTCCCGTTTGCTTGTAGATCAACCAGATTTTGGTAATTTGAGCGTCAATCATTTCTTGGAGTTGCGGCAGACTCGTTTGCACGGTAAAGGATCGAACGGAGAAGGAAAGTGAGTCGGAGGATGGCGGGGAGTACGGCGGTGGTGGCTTGTCCGGAATGTCCGACAAATTGAGCAACGTTGCAGGTACTTGGGCTTGCAAGGCTTCTAAGGCTCGAATCTGGAATAAAATTAATACAAAATAAATATAACTTTAAATACAAATATTAATCAAGTTATGATAGCACGCTTTATGAAATACAGCAGTACCTCATTTTCAATTCGAAGTTGCTCAGCAACTATCTCAGCCGCCTCGCGCTTCAAGGATTCATCATCCGCTACGCTGCCCGACAATAAATCATCTTCAAACCATTCCGCATCCGCATCAACTTCCCCTTGGACAGAACTCCCTTCACTTTCCGCGACTTCCACCACGGACGTGGACTTGTTCAGCGGGACTTCCTTAAAGGCTTCCGTTCGAGCTCTGGTGACATCTTTTAACATCCGTGAAATTATTCTACTGACTAAAGCATCCATGGCAGACTTGTCATCCAGGATATGTTTAATTCTTGAATGAGAAATTGCCTTCTTATTTTCATCCACCGTCTTTTTAGTAGATTTATCATCAAATGACTGATGAAGTAAAAACTCGTTTCTCGCATTATCATCGTCCACAGTTTTTAAATCGGCACTACTGCGAGCTAAAATTTGCACCTCTTCCTTCACCGCATTCTCCAGCAGCGAAGAACTGCTGCGGTCATTTTTGGCGCTGGACTTTTCAGACGGAACGTCGGTGTCGAAATCCGATTCGTAGACAACATCCTCAACATGGAAATTGGAGACGTAGGAGGAATAACGAGAGTCTTCAACTGCTGTTGCTTGAGAACTCTCTGAACTAACTTCATCTTCGGCTTCAACATGTTTTGAGATCTCCGAGGCAATCAGGGATTCTATTTTATCAATGATGTCAGGTGCTATGGATTTTGTCAGAGATTCCAGAAGTTCCGGGTCATCAGAATGTTCTTGTTTTTCGTTATTTTTTGTAGTTTCGTTTTGATTTTCCGGTGTTTCAGCTTGATTTTCTTGAGTTTTACGAGTTTCATCTATTTCAAGCTGGTTTTCACCTGTTTTACTATGATTTTCATACGTTTTAAACTGATTTTCGTCTATTTGAACCTGATTTTCCGGAATTTGCAAAATCATTCCTTGAGCTGTGTCTTCGAAAACCTCAGAAATCTTGACTTTATTATCCATAATTTTAGCGCTCCCGGAAAATTCAAATTGTTCAACAACTGGGGCATCGGTATTTGCAAATTCAAACTTTCCAGTAATTTTCTCAGACTCCGTAACTTCTTCATCTTCTAGGAAGGACGAAGATGGTAAATGTTCAGAAATTTCGGAAATTCCAGCCTCCTCCACGTCCTCCGGCTCCTGCACAATTGGTTGATTTTCTTGTTTTGAAGGAATTTCGGCTATCTGAATTGAGTCGAACTGTGTTGAAATTTCTTGATTTTGCGGGATCTCCGTTACAGTTTCTTGGGTTTTCTCCGACTTTTCAGTTTGGACGAAGTGAGAGGCTGCTATTTTTATGGACTGAACGACTTGAAAGTGATTATCGAAGTCGTCTGTCCTTTGCGACTTTGAAGATGATGACAAGAATGTCGTTGAGGCTGTTGGAAGAGCTTCAGAAAGTTGAGAGGCGTCAGAATTTATTGGGATTTCTAGAGACAATTGGAGTTCTGCGGGCTTATTATTAGTAATTGAGTGATGATGACTAGCTGGGTCGGCTAATTTCTCAAAAGTTTCGGGAGATTCGATCGCTTCAGGCATTTCTGTCTCGGTTTCTTTTAAAATCTCGGCCGACGCGGGTTTAACAGATTCCTCGCCGGTAGTTTCTAATAGTCCTTCTTCAACATTTGATGATTCAGACACGGAAGTGAATTCTTCAACAATTTTACCCGAAATGTCATCAGCATCCGTTTGAATTGACTCTTGTTCCGAGAGGAAGCTCGTAATAATGGAATCTTCTGCTTTTTTTGGTAATGCTTTCTCCTCATGACCAGAAATTGAAGTACCTTCACGACGGTTCATGAAATTCGAAAATTCTACTTCTACGGTGGAATTTTCCGCTGGAGCGTTGAGTTGCTTTGAAGCGGCAGAAGATTCTACGTCTGTTTCGAAATCTTGGGAATAACCAATTTCCGCAGTGTTGGATAGTTTTTCTGATGAATCTTCTAACTTTTGTTGTTGCTGTTTGCTTATTTTTGGTCTCTCAAGTTTAGTTTCTTCCCTAATTTCGCTAGTTTCTCGAGATTCCAATATTTCTGAAGATTTCTGAGATTCTTCAGGAATTTCGGATGATTCTTTAGTTAATTCTTCCGGAATTTCAGATGTTTCTTTAGATTCTTCCGGAATTTCTGAGGAAATTATTTCCGATGTTTCAAGATTAGAATTATCCCGAATACCCGACGTCGCCTCTGTTTTTGACCGCTGTTGAATAATTGTTTTGAATTTGATTTCCGCCGAAGTTTCTTCCCGGATTTCTGAAATTTCGTGTATCTCCTCCTGGATTTCTGATAATTCTTCTTGAATTTCAGATATTTCCAGATTAATTTCCGACACTTCAATATTTATTTCCTCCGGATTCTCAGAATCTTCATTTATTTCCTCTTGTATCTCCGAGACTTCTTCTTCAAAGGCGGACATTACTTTGTGGTCTAGAAAGGTTTTGCTAGCATTCAACTTTTCCAATTTTGTATCTAATTTCTCTTCCTTTCCTTCGTCTTCAAAAATATGGAGGGCATTAATTTTGTCCGCGATGGATTGGACCAGTGCCGATTCGTCCGACTGCAAATCTTCTGTTAACAAGCCCATTACTGATGAAGGGAGATTTTCTGAGACGGAACTGTCTAAAGATTTGATAAGAACATCATCTTTTAATGAAGATTTTGGCAGCTTTTCTTGTAATTCTGACAGATTTTCCTTCGATCCCGGAATTTGTTTATGCTCAACTTTAAATTCCTCGGATTTGCTTAAAATTTTAGAAACTCTTTCAGACGAAATTTGTGCTTGTCGATCTTCGAAAGAAAATTGACTTGAACTTTGTGACATTTGTAATAATTTAAAATCATCGGACTTCTCCAAATCTGAAACTTCCATGGATTTTAAATTCTCAGATGATCGTTCAAAGCTCTTAATTTCGGATGAGTCGTCGGAATCCACGGATTTATCTTTTTGTTGCTGTTGTGACAACGACGTCGTTGCTAACAATTCCGCTCGAACTTTATTAACTTCCTTTGGACTGACGAGGGGAGAGGAGGCTTCTTTAGGGAAAGTTATTGGGATAATATTTAATTTATTGGTTTTATCAGAATCTATTGTTGCTGCTGCTACTGCTGGCGCCGCTGGCGGTGCGGCTGGTTCGTCCGTCATACTCAAACTGTCTTGAGTAGCTTGATTATCCTCGAGGTCTACGATCAGGGAAAAATCTTTTAGGGATTCCTTAGAATGCCTGGCTCGCTTGGACAATGAAGACTGCAAATCCGTATCGAAATCAGTTTCATAGACGATGTCTTCCGTAGCTAAATTGCTACTTGCCTGCGAAACGGATGGTGGCATGACCTCTTCGTACTCGGTGTCATCTGATTGGTCTTCATCGACTGCTGTTGTTGGTGGAGCTTTAAGAAGATTCTTTGATTTCTGAATTTTATTTTTACTAGGAATTACTTCATTGCTGGAAACTCTTTTTTCAGAATCTTGCTGTATTATTAGCGTTGCTTTATTAGTAGACTGTTGATCCTTCTTCTTGCCAGGGAATTCGGATCTTGTGCTCCTCACGCTGATCATCGAGGGAGGCTCGCGGTAAGACTCCACTAATGATTCTTCTTCTTTAGATTTCTTAGTTGGAGGTCTGGGAAGGTCAATTTTCGGGTGATCCACACTCGTCGGTCCTAAATTCGCTGCTAATGAAATTTCACTGTCAGGACCGAACAAACTAGCCGCTTCCAAACTTCGATGAGATTGTTGGGTTTCTGGATCAAAATCCGACTCGTAACTCATAATGGATTCATGGTCATCCCCATGACTCATGTTTAGAACGGAATTGTTTGTTTTGAGTAATTCCGTCTTATAGTCCTCCAGGATCTGTTTGGCTTCCATAATTTTCATTTTTATTTGTTCCGTAGCTTTTGAGACTGCTGTGAGGCTTCGTTTTGAAGGGGATTTCGTTGTTACAAGTAGGTCTTCTAAGGTTTTTTCTGGCAGATCCTGCATTCCCTTTGTTTTTTCAGGGACGTCCGTCATCTTCGATCGCCTTGTTTTCCCACCAGCAGATTCTTCCTTCATCAATTTCAACTTTTCTTGTAGAACTGTCGAAAATGCGGGGTCCGGAAGGTCCAGTTTTTGGTAATCGTTTAATAACATTGAGGATGTCGGGGGGAAGCGGACGTTGCTATTTAAATTGACTTTCTTCGGAGAAGGCTTTTGCTCTTGCTGTTGTTGCTGCTGGTGCGAAGTTTTATTCATATGAGCCGCATCTTCCCCAACTAAGAATCTCCGAAATTGATCATTTGACTTGCGGAGCATCTTCTCTTCCAGGAATTTTAAATTCTCAATGTGATCCTGTACCACTTTTGAGAAACGATCTGACTCTTCCAAATTCTTTTGCCGCTCTAAACGTAATTTATTAGATCTTATTTGGTCGGAAGAATCGATTTGATGGATTTTCGAACCTCGACCAGAATCTTGCTGGGTTTTCGAACTTCGGACACCAGGGTCAACTGTAGTTCTTGAACCTCGGAGTTGTTCTTCCAACATTCTTAACGTTTCCTGATTAGTAATTCCACCGGAAACTCTGGAAACACTTTGTTTCAGCGCGGCCTTGATTAAATTCGAAGCCACATCATGACGATCGGACTGGATGAGTGCAGACGGCAACTGGAATTTAGAAATGCTGCTGATTAATTTCAAAGGGCTGCTGGTGTTCGACAAGCTGTGACCGGAAGGTTCGGAACTAAAATTCTCCAGCACTTTCTTATTTGGAAAAGGCTCATCGACTGGCAAGCGGAGGAAGGGAAGTGTTCTAGGAGATAATTCTGGAGCTCGCGATGAGGGTTTGTAGGACGGAGGAGGTGGCGGGATGTAACCAGGGATGGAATCTTCGGCGTTCGGTCGAATCGGAGACACGGCTTTACCTAAGAGATTATTATTAGTAGTGGGGATATAAAAGGAATTGGAATTTAATTTATTAGGATTATTAGTACAATAATAGGAAGAAGAATTAGGCTTATTATTAGACAAGGCGTATAATTCGCCATAATTATTAGGTTTAGAATTAAAATAACTATCAGAATCAGATTTGTAATAAGAAGAATAATTTTGATCAGAAGTTTTACCAGAAAAGTAATTTCTATCAGGTTTACTAAAATAATAATTATCATAGGGCTTCTCAGCGTTACCTCTCGACTGCCCAGGCGAAGGTTTGTAAAATGTGGGTTTCTTTTTAGGTTTTGAAATGTGAATTAAGGAATCAGAAGGAAAGTTATTAGTAGAATTAGAATAAGATGAGGTAGAAAGACCGACGCCCACGGCGGTAGTGACTGGACGCGAATTCTGGTCCACTAACTTCACTTGTTGTGAAGATCGAATCTGGCTACTGCTGATGCTGCCGTTACTACTAAACCGACATTGACCACTAATGATATTGCTCCTCCTAGGAAGTAATTTCGCATCAGAAAGGATACTCCGAACCTTGTAGGATTTATAAGCAGCTTGGATCCTCGTTGCTGCAGCAATTTTGACTTGTTCCGACACTTCAGGATACTTCTTCCGTTTAATTTCCCGGTTGTTCACCAACACGTGAAAACCTTTGGAGGAGGTTAGAGGCTTAATTAGACTGGCATTGGAAGATGAGGCAACATGGTTGATCACGCTTGTTGTTGACGAAGCTTGATGATTCATCCGCAGATGTGTTGAAGAACCATGATTCGTCCGAAGATTTGTTGAAGACCCATGATCCATCCCATTAGTAGAAGATGCTGCTCCAACAGCAGGATGATGGATCAGATAGGACGATGATCCTTGTCCTTGAGCTCGGAAGTTGGTTGTGGTCGAAGAGGAAAACCCCGTTGGTCTGATGACACTAGCGGACAATCCGCTATGTTGACTTTCCGAATCTATAACTTGTGACGGCAGAGAATCACTTTCATAGACAGTGAAAGAAGTTCCAACATTTTTGTCGACTTTCGTGACGCTCCCGCAGTGTGGAACAACTCTCGTCGCTGATTTTGCTGCTGTGGTTGTTACTGAAGAAACGACGGATGTGGCGGAAGTTGAGCAAGAAGGGTAGCCACGATGATGGCGGAGCAAGTTCTTACACTCTCTTTTTACTATGTTCTCAAATTCTTTGAAGATATAACTCGCAGCTTCCCTTTCCAGTTTAGTATTTGACTTAGATTTTGAGGGCTGCAACGCTGTGAGGTCTTCGTAGGGACTTGGTCTATTGGATTTCGTGGGTTCGGAACGCCGATGATCTAAATTGCTTGATTTTAATTTCGATGGATCTGAAGAATAATTATTATCGAAGTAATTATTGTTGGATTTTAATTTCGTCATCATCATCGAGTCGCTATGATCACAAGGAACTGATTTTAATTTTATGGGTTCGGAAAAGCGATGGTCACTATTGTTTGGTCTTAATCTCGCGGGATCTGAATGTAGCTGATGATGATGATCGCAATTATTACTATTTAATTTTATTTTCGTAGGTTCTACAAATCGATCATTGTAATTATTATTTCTAGAATCGTCGTATCTCGATTGTTTAGCAGATGGCTTCGATCGAGACGTTCTAATTTCCGGACTTCGATTTGCTGATGAAGAGTGTGAAGTTCGGTGAGCTGATGGATGAACTGCCAACGATGCTTTCTTAATTTGCTCCAACCGCTTGGAATACGCAATCTGCTTACATTTCGAGTCCAGCTCTTTCAACCTCAGCTTTTTAGATTCTAGAACTCTCTCCCGCTCTTCGAACTCCTGGACTGCTCTCAATCTTCGGAGTTCCTTCTGCTTTTTCATGTACATTTTCAGCTCATCTGTTCCATATTTATTCCCTTTCTCCGGCTGCTTCTCGCAACATTCCCGGTATTTGTTATCGCGGGTGCGATAAAATTCCAGGGATGTCGTCATTTTTAGTTCGTTTTTACCTGGAAGTTTTAAAAAATTACTGTTTAAAATGCGTTTTCAACTAGTGGAATTACGAAAACTAAACGGGAATACAAAAATTGATACAAAAATTAATACAAAAATTAATACAAAAATTAATACAAAAATTAATACAAAAATTAATAC
>JAQGAK010003155.1:0-16312 GCA_034696945.1 Lipothrix lubbocki
CACAAATAAATACAAAATAAACACAAATAAATACATAATAAACACAAATAAATACAAAATAAACACAAATAAATACATAATAAACACAAATAAATACAAAATAAACACAAATAAATACATAATAAACACAAATAAATACAAAATAAACACAAATAAATACATAATAAACACAAATAAATACAAAATAAACACAAATAAATACAGAATAAATAACAAATACACTGATTTATTTTATTTTACTCTTTAATAAAAAAACTATTTAAACAAATACAAAACGAAGTACGACATCATAATTTTTACAGTTAAAACAATTTCCAAATAAATTTAAATCTGAATAGGTATTTGTAAAGATGATATGTTTACACATGTGTGTGCATATGAACAGGAAACCAACTGCCTGCGAATAAAGCTACTCGGGGACTGCTACTATTGCGTGAGTGGGCTGCCAGAAACGCGGTCGGATCATGCCATGTGTTGCGTGGAATTGGGTAAAAACAACATTAAAAACGCCTTTACTTTTCCTCATGCTTCTTTCTCTTTTCCTATAATAAACACTCCGAAATCCTACTGCTTGTAATAATTATTACACTATGTTTCATTATTGGAATCCCTTCTCAGGTCTGCACATGATAAGGGCCATCAGGTTCGTCCGGCAGAATAAAAATGTGAGCACTTATAATAAATTACAATTTAATTATTTAATTAAATCAAATATATACATACCATTAAACTTTGGAATTTATCTTTTTAAATTATTTATTCAATTTATCGTTTCATTAAATTTGCATTTATAATAATTTTTCGTGTTGTCTTATTCGTAATTATTTTGCTTAAATTTTGCAAATATTTCATCATTTAAATTAATTAAAAAAATTTTAATATTGATAAAATTACGTAACAATTTTATCCTTCCGCCAGGTCGAACATGCTCATAAGCTGGACATGCGGATCGGAATTCATTCCGGCAGCGTTCTCTGCGGAGTCCTCGGCCTGCGAAAATGGCAGTTTGACATTTGGTCCCATGATGTCAACATTGCTAATCATATGGAGTCGGGGGGTGTGCCGGGGTAAGAAGTTCTCATATGCATTATAACATGGCAAAGTAAAAAAAACATGATTTCTTTTATATTTTCTAATCATGACGGAAAAAAATCTGATTGTGAGTAAAGAAAAATAATTAATGAAAGTTTTTCCAAAAAATCACACATTTTCCAACACCAACAAGACTGATTTGTATTATAGTTTGCGTGTCGGTTTGTTTACTTGCGTGGACATAATAAATAGAATAATAATTATGATTGATGCATATGTGCTTACAAATTAATTTTCTTTTTTTCCAGCCGCGTCCACATCTCTGAAGCCACGCTGCACTGGCTGCAGAACCTTTATGAAGTTGAGCCGGGCAAAGGGCACGAGCGCGACAACTTCCTCAAGGTAATCATTATTCTGCATTTTTGGTGAATACTAAAGACTAGGTAGCTTTACCTTTAAAATTACAATTTAGTTTTTATCTTCGTTTGAACTCATTTCAGGGGTGTACCTTCCATTATGCATTTAATTTTAATTTACACACTGTACTTCTATTTTTGTATTAATTTTTGTATCAAATTTTGTATCAATTTTTGTATCAATTTTTGTATCAATTTTTGTATTAATTTTTGTATTAATTTTTGTATTAATTTTCGTATTGATTTTTGTATTTATCCTATACAAGAAAACAATATGTGTAAAATATTCGGAAATTTATACTTTGTTTTTGCGTTGGTTTTTATTTTATTTTCAGGACACACCCTGCTGGACCGCATCAACAGTCCATCAACCTCCCACGGATCCAGAATTTCTGTGTGGGTTGATATTAGGTTTGTGGCGTTGCAAATAAATGACATATACATAACATATATATATCATCTGTATAAATCACAGGGACTTATGACCGCAGGACACTTTTCCCCCGATGTTCTCTCATGTCGTCTTCAGGAAAACATCATCAAAGAAATCACCGTAGGATGATGATAGAATTGCTTCTATTTGACCAAACAACCAAAACCAAACAGAAAAATGAAGAAAAGAATCAATTTTTGCCGCAAATGTTTGTACAAAACTTTTGTCCTTTTCTCTTGAATTGTCCTTATCTGTTCCTTTAACTTTTATTCTTTTAGACAGTTTATGCAATTCCAGAGAAATGTCGGTTGTTGTTGTTTTTGTTTGTAGTTATCCCGATAAACATGACGAATTTATCGGAGGATTTGAAGTACAATTTTTGCCATTTCCGCCGGCCGAGTAAATGGAAATAGTTTTATTTTAAGCTTTTGCAATTTTCGCAAAAATTTTAAAAGAATGTCAATACCACAAATTCTAAAGAATTTAATAACAAACTTTTTGTAAGAATATTATCAAAAAATAGGTTTGATTTCACGCTATAACTTTTTTGCTAATTAAAATGTTATTTTTCTTGCAAATATATTTTGTGTAAATTACTCATTCTATAATAAATCAAGATTTTCTATTTGCCCAAAAGAGTCATAAATACTCGTGCGGCTGGGAGGAGGTCTCTCAATTATGCTAAACGACCTTTCGTCTCTTGACATCTTCTTTACTAATTTATGTTTCCTTTCAAATACGATTAAATTTGAATATGATGGCTATTCATATGTTTATACATGTATACACGTACGTCTTGTATTACTACAGTGATGCTACATTCTTTTGAAATTTAAATTAAAAGCATTAACATGGTTAAGGAAAATTGTATTCCGGTAAAAACTTGTACACTTGTCATACTAAATTAAATTTTCCATTTGCTTCAAAAATTTTGTGCAGGTAGGTTTAATGTGTGACAACACTAAAATTTGAAAAAGTAATGTTAATTTGTCCAACTTAATATTTAACAATGAATGAAATTAAGAAACACTTTTGATAAATCTTAAGGCTAATAATTTTCTTTCTCAGAAAAGGTGAATGTTTTTTTAATTTAATAAATTATAATTACTCGAAAAGTTGCGACATGAATGGAACATGAACGGAAAATTCATAAAATCAATCCACAATAAATAAAATCAATACAAAATCCGAAATAAATACAAATATAAATACAAATCCAAAATTATTACAAAAAGAAATAAAAAAATTAATACAAAAATTATTAGAAAAATATAATACACAAATAAATATTAAAATAATTATATAAAAAAATAAAAATACAAAAATACCTACAAAAGTAAATACAAAAATCACCTTAAAATCCAATATAAATACAAAAATATTCTTAAAAATCCAAAATAAATACAAAAATTATCCAAAATAAATGCAAAATAAATAATTTTTTTTTAAATTCTCTGGCATCTGAACAGCCCACAAAAAATTTGAAATATTTCCCAAAAAAACTTTGTTATCTTTAGGTTAAAAAGTTCGCAAAAAATTTCTAAAACTGGTACAATTTTTCAGCAACAATTGCAAACATATGCTAACTAAAGCCAAACAATAATTAATCATCTTAGAAAAATTTGACATACGAGAAAAGAAAAACGTGGAAGAAAACTGTTTGGGGAAAAGTTGCTGTCAAAACCCAAAATTGCCACGACGACGATGTGCCCTTCCAAAACGCCAAGTCTGACAAATGCATTACATACATAACACATGCCCAAAGTGTATATAACATTACATCGGTCTGTCAGACGCTTCGCGCGTATGGAATGACAATAAGCACCTGCTGCTGCGACGCCATATCACTTGCCAAATTATGCCAGTCAAGAATTTTTGCATGAAATTTATCTCCTTGTCTTTGCAAATGGGACGACTTTAAAGCTACAAGCTACATATCTAAACACTCTTTTCTTTGTACAAAACAATAAAAGCCCTCATAGGCTGAGTTGGAGAGAAACATTTTTGTCACATACGCAATTATGTGCCGTGACGCTGTGGGAAGCCACCGTGGGGCACAATAATAATAATAATAGTAATAACAATTCTTTAGGAAATTTAGTTTGGAGGAGAGGAAAAAGAGGAAGCCCATATATTACCAAGAAGCACATGAAGTTTTCAAAGGCAATCCACTTAAATATTACAAGGAAACAGTGGTAGCGTTCTACAAATGCCTAATAAATATACAGTTATTTACCTAAATATTACAACTATTGTGACGGATTAACATGTGTCAGGACTGCTTGAGTGTCGTTTTTCGTAATGAGGAACATCCAAAAGAAATACTTAATATGCATAAATTGTTTTTTTAGTTAAACACGCAGTATCAATTGAAACCTTTATTTTAAATATACACGGGTATTTCGTGCTGTTAGTAATACGTTTTGTAATAGTTTTGTATCAACTTTTGTATTATATTTTGTATTAACTTTTGTATGGAGTTTTGTATTAATTTTTGTATTAAATTTTGTATCAATTTTTGTATCAATTTTTTTATCAATTTTTGTATTAGGTTTTGTATTAATTTTTGTATTAATTTTTTGTAATAATTTTTGTTTTCATTTTGCCACTTCTCAAGTACAAACTCAACTTTAAAATGTTTAGAATTACTGAAACCTTATGCAAGGAACAGGAGAGTAGTTTTGTAAGAAAAAGCGGCAAGAAAATGAATGGGATCCCCATGAAGTTTGACAGCTGCTGACCCTGCTTGTCCATAAGAATATGGCTACTATGTATTGCGAAAAGCATTTTAGACCTTTCCGGGGTCAAGCACATGCTTCGGTGACAAAATCCATAGCACAATGTTCTGAGGCATAACAATTATAAGTGTATAATTACTATATGCATAGTGCTACAGTAATAGACTATAGATTTATTCTAGCATATGCATTTTGGACTCATCGTAAAAATAACAAACTTTCAAGGAATTTACCTATGTGAGCGATAAATTATGAAAAGTATAGCTTTTCTGTACTTGATGGCAAACGGAATATGAACGTATTAAAAATATAAACGACGTTATAAAAATAGGCTGAATATTTAGGAAACTACATATAAATCTTTATATATTTGGAGGTTGTGTATTCTCGATGGCTCTGTGGAGTAGGCAATTCCCCAATGAGATAACGTCTTTGGTGCTTACAATAATCATAATAATTAAAGTTAATTGCACTTTACTGTAATGTTATTGTGCATTTGGGTGTAATTATCCTGCATATAAATATTAGTAGGCATGTATACTTACAGTACATAATCACATATTTGTACCGAATTGCAAGACCGTTATAGCCACAATACTTATAAAACTATTAGGCTTACTTGCGTGCATAAATTCCTATTATTTCCAGTTTATTTATAAGTATGTACGTTTACTGTCCAAGAGTATATTATGTCAATTATTTAGGAATTTTCTTTGAAGGTTCGTGAACCCGGCATGACATTTAATTTCCTGCAAAAATGCACAAGAAATGAAAAATTGATACCAAATGCATTGAAAACAGTCCAAAAATAATTACAAAAATTAATACAAACATTAATAAAAAAATTAATACAAACATTAATACAAAAATTAATACAAAATTAATACAAAAATTAATACAAAATTATTACAAAAATTAATAAAACATGAATACAAAAATTAATACAACATTAATACAAACATTATTACAAAAATTAATACAACAATTAATACAAAAATTAATACAAAAATAATACCAAAATTAATACAAAAATAATACAAAAAATAACACAAAAAATAATACAAAAAATACAAAAATTAATACAAAAATTAATACAAAAAATACAAAAATTAATACAAAAATTAATACAAAAATTAATACAAAAAAATACAAAAATTAATACAAAAATTAATACAAAAAATACAAAAATTAATACCAAACATACAAAAATAATACAAAATAAAAGATTGGTAAAAGATTGTCCGCAATTCTTAATAAAATTTGCTTGAGGTCTTAAAAATAGTATTTTTTTCTAATTCAACACATAGGTGAATTAACTATATTCCTAAAGAAACAACTATATTTACTTAACTTAAAGTATGTACATGTACATATATAAGTACATATACACCGCTATTTATATAGAACGGACAGCAAGTGAACGGTATTATACATTAAGGTTGGTTGTTAATTAAGTAGAGTGTAAAGTTTACGAGTCCTTGGCCCCGCGTTGGCATCATCATCATCATCCTCGCGTAGTCTTTCCCTACGTAAGCACTTACAGTGCCTTTACTTTTCGTATAGTCGTGTATATAGTGTATTTCGTGTATGTTTGTGTCATACTCAGTTACGTATATGCATACCCCTTGCAAAGTAAATACAATTATCCCTAATATACCTAGACACATATACCATACAACCATATGACTAACATGCATATATACATATAAAAGACTATGTACAATATTTGCACACGGTAAGATACACACACAGAGTATAAATTACGGCAACGCAATACCGTCTTTGAGCGTGGACGTCCACAAAAATTAAGCCCACGGTCTTAAGTGAATGAATGTGTTTTTAAATTCTTCTCTTTCCTCCCTCTCTCTCTCTCTCTTTTTCTACAATAACAATTCCATTTTCCCTTAATTGTCTTCACTTTTAGGCATACATAGCAAAGCCATGCAACCTCTGCTCGCAAAATAGAATACACAGTTCATAGAGCATATTATACACAACACAGTATAAGGCTTTTTGTAACGAGCACTACACACTCCAGCGCTTAAAAAATATAGATAATTACTAAGACTTTTCTTATATTATATATTTATTATATAATGTAATTACACAATTTGCTTATAATAAATTTTAAAAAGTATTTCATTTTGGAATATTTGCGCTCTTATAGCATGCATATAAAGCGGATAGGCGGATTTCCTATAATATTAAAATATATACCGCGTATGTATGTACATATAAAATTATAAGTAGATATAAGAATTAGCATTTCGCATTTATTCAGTAATGACATTAACAAATGTAATGACGTAGGTGTAAGTACATACGACGTATACGCAAATACACAAACACACCATGGCACGTGTAACGTGTACAATAGAAGTTGCCCATGTATCTGTAATACAAGCGGGTACGTTATTATATAATAAGCGAGCGTATAAATTTTAAGTTAATGTTCGTAATGCTCTCGTGTTGTTGTGTTGCGTAATATTAAATATTGTGTCCACGCTTGTCGTAGCCATACGCTGTATATGCGTAATATTGCGGTGTAAAATTGAATAACACACAGTAATATGACATACCTACAAGACATTGTCGTTAAAGAGGCAAGTATAACTATCTCCACGCAGTTGCTAAAATATGCAATAAGAATGACTACAGCGTCCGAATATTATTTTTAAAGTTTGAATTGCAAAAGTGACTATCCCGTTTATTTACCATTGCAATCGCACATATCGCGGTAGAAACTCCTGGAATATTTCCCCTTTCTACAACATACAATGACTTATGATTAGCAGTATAGTTTCCATAGCAACAGCGGGATTTTGCTTGCCGTATATAAGCGCTTTACTAATTAATGTAAACAAATGGCCATGCTTTTAAACGACATAGCGTGTTTTGCGTTGTAATATTTGTGAAATATCTTGTAGTACCGTAGTCATTTTTTGCGCTTTAGCAACTGTGAAGATAGTTATATTTGTTTCTTCATGTTCAAAGAATTTTTTTATATACTCTGTATTAACTATAGACGTTCGTTGTATACTCAAAAGTTTGTACATGTTAGTATATAGTACCTTTTTATGAAGCCTTGCAGGGCCCAGCAATTTCATCCTTGGATACAACACATATTATTCTATAAAAACGCATCTTCAAAAGCACATTGTCCTCTTCTAATACGTGAAACTCTTCTAAGGAATCCACGAAAGAGGTACAATACATGCGTTTAAATAGATTGCGCGAGGATATTGCACCGTTACTCACAGTCAACTACGGGGACACAAACTTTAGGGAAAACTTTTGCACTAGTCGCGTGTGTTATTGTGTAGTGCTGGAGAAGCGGGCGCAAAATTAAAAAAGACAACAGTCTAATACAAAAAGGCTTTACTAATATCGTAATCGCAAGTCCACGTAATATAAAAGACCATAGCCAGGGAAGAGCGTTGTCCCCAGGAAAGCCAAGGCGAAGGAAAAAGGAAAATAAATGCACACATCTGGATCCGTGCATACTAAAGTAATTAAAAGGCAGCAACTTTTCCTTCCAGATGCGTTTTTCCCTCGGAGGAATATGGGGAAAGATCATTTGAGACAATTGCGAATTGCCACTGGAACCTTTATTTTTCTCTACCAAATTTTCCTAACTATTGTACACAGTATATACATATGTAGAACCTGTGTATTATCCTGAAGCAACCTTGACTATAATATCCCAACGCTATTTATATACGATGTCTTCTAATGAAAATGATACTTTTCGGAAAACAATGTTCGTACGTAGTGTTACACAGATTTTTACATATAATGTTTTTTAAATGTAAGAATTACATGGGTGAAACTACATAGGTATATGTATCATAGGTGGAGATGCAAAATAAGCTATCTCCATGTGCGTCCATAGCTGCAAAGTGATGGAGTTCCACCATCATTTTAAGTGCCAGGTATGAGATAACTTCACTATTAATTTACAACTGCCTTGCAGTTCAAATTTTAAATACAAAAGCTTCCTCCGTTTTCAGTTTTAGTGCAATTAAACGGCAGGATATCCCATCTTTGCACTGAATTGTTTCGGTGGTGGATATCTCATTTTGCATTTAGGTTCATATATGGAGATAGCCCACTTTGCATCTCCACCGACAATATCTCATTTTGCATTTAGGTTCACATATGAAAATAGTCCACTTTGCATCTCCAACTTCGATACCTCATTTTGCATTTATGTATAGGTTCACATGGAGATAGCCCACTTTGCACCTCCACCAACTAAATGAAGTTAGTGGAAAATCATGTATAACGTAATTAGACCTTGAACGTAATGTAAGAAAAATTGTTGTTACATTTGATTATATAACAATTTGTAATTGGAACTCCAGCATAACAGCTTACTTCAACTTTTTGAATACAGCGACTGTGAAGTGCGAACATGTCAAAAAATCAACATCAAATTCAGAAGGTGCGGTTGGCAGCCTAAAGGAAAATCCAGCAATTGCTTGCGCAACTTCATGAGAACCACATATTCGTATAAGAGTAACATTAGGAGGAAAATTCATCGGATGAAAATAATTCCAATTAATATTCTATAGCTTAATAACTTCCATGTTATTGTCTATATATGCATTTCCTTTTTTTACACGTATGCCTTCTCCCCATTTATACCCTCATAAGGGCATGAAAAACAATAAAAAAATAATATAAAAAATTAGAGCGCGTGTATATTAAATATATCTACCTCTCCATATGCAAAAATTTACGACTCCAATGACTTTGGCTGGGAATTATAGAGTGGAGGACCTTAAACCTTAATAATTTAAATACATAAAAAATAATTTGCCTACATAATTCCCTTACTATATACCCTTAATTTCAATAGCAAATTACACTTCCATATAATTTGCACGCATGTACATATGCATACAAATGGCTACACATATGTACATCGTATGTTTAAAATATAGTGCAGACTTTAAAACACTAAATTATTAGCATTACAAATTCAATATTGGTATTATATGTACCTTTAAAATTGCAAACGCGCTAAAATCATTAAAAGCCAATTTAACATTGCGACAGATTTAAGCACCTTTGGGGATTCACCTGACAGAATTATATTTTTACAATGTTTGTAAATATTGCGAATTTGTCCTACAATTAGTAAATGTTTAATAATGGAATTTAAATGTCAGCAAATAGCGAAGAGGAATGCGTAAATAACAATAACAACAAGCTTTGTATTGTTATTACTGCAATGTACAATATAGTGTAACAACACATATATAGTCGAAAGAGGATATATTATAATTGGATTCATGTAAAAGTTTACCTTCACTTTTTTTAGCACTTCACACCCACAAAAATTGTAGGACGAGCCGGCGAGGAGCAGAGCAGCAACATTTACAACAACAGCATTTGAAAAAGAAGAACACATACGATGATGATGACGCTATGTTTTGGAAATTGGAATGAAATAGCAAATTCTATATAAAGGCACTAATATAAGAGGAATGCTGTATATCCATTTACAATGTTCCTATATATAAGTCTATCTGAAATTTATATCACTTTTTTTATTATTATAATGATCATATGGATATTTGACCCCACGAAGAATTTACACCTTTCAATCACTCAAAATAACAATAATGTATGTATGTACACTTGTGTATTAAAAATCTATTTAATTTATTTCCTTCCAATTGATCGACCTCTTATCAGCAGCTCCTTTTAAGGCACAAAGTTATAGTTATGTCTTTAGTAGAGAGGTGCTAAAAAATCTAAAACGATGTTGTTATATTTTCTTTTTCTTATTCCTCCTCATTTGAATTTTAAATTTGCATTAATATTCCGTTTAGTTTTTATTTAGCCCGCACAAAGTCCGCATTTATAGATTAATCATTTTTAATAAAAAAAACGAAAACAAATTTTAAAATTGAAACCTCAAGGAGAACATGGTCCACATCTCCATACATTTAATTTTAATACATCCTTTATCCTTATTCACAACGTTATTGTTTGCTTCAATTCTTGGCTGCACGGTCCAGTAATAAAATTCGTGCTACTATTGCCAAGGTGCTGCGCTATGTAACACTTTGAAAGAACCATATAACGTACATATGTACAGGCGGAATTAGTTATGATGATAGTGACACATTTTTCTCGTATACTCGTTTTATAAATTTTTATGATATCAAAATTGTCCAAGTGGTCCGAGAGTAAATTGGCTGTCAACGCTCACACAACTGGTTTGCGATATTAATCGTTAATCGTCTACAACACAATAAAGTTGAAGCTTTTTGCATATAAGAATTTGCTTTTATATAAAGGAACCATATAGCAGATGAGTGGATCAGTGAATTCCCATATTCAATTTATATTACAACAATGGTGAATTGATATATAAAAATTGTCAAGAGAACGAGACACAAAACACATGGTTGTAAGCTGTAAATTTTGAGATAAAAAATAAAGTTTTATGGTAAATTGTCTCTTGAATATTGTTTAGAGATTCCGTGTCTTTTCAAAGGAGAACTTGTGTATGCGTAGATTTCAATAATGTTATTTTTTTTTAAATTCACAACAAAAAATATTTGGGCAATGGAAAATTTGCATATGATTTTTGAAGTATTTAGTTGTTCGCGCAATTTTTACGGATTTTACACAATTTTTACGAATTTCACAAAATCTTTACAAATTTCATAACATTTTTACAAATGGCCCAAAATTTAATAATTTGATTTTAATTAAAAAATTGATTTAAAAAAATTATTTTGTACCACCAAATTTTAAAGATTTGTCGTAATGTTAAATTTTGAACTTTGTAAAAAAAAAATTACACATAATCGATAAATTTTAAAATTATTTAAGAAGAAAACTAAAATCAGCCAACACTAATATAAGCAGGATAAGCCTTATTCTCCATTTCCTAAGGCCGTTCAAGAGAAACTAAAACTGGGTGGTGAGGCTAAAATTGCGGTCACTTCCACAAAAAGCAAAAGTCTGAAAGTTGTTCTGTTCACTCCCTTCCGCTGCTCCTACACTTCTCCAATTCCCCAACTATAGTAACCAACCCTTCCTTCACGTTTACGTCCAGCTGGACCTTGTTACTATATTATTAGTAGTAGTGGTCGTATTATTATTATGCAGCAGGGTGTTCCGCATATATTCCAAGGAATAAATGCACACGTCAAAATATTGGAAAATTCCTGAATTCCTTGCAGTCATGCCACTTTTATATTTGCAATAAAAGTAGCGTACATAATATAAATATGAATGTGTACATGTTATCTTGCATATATACAAATTTATTATACAATTTACATTACACATTCTATACCGAAATTCTACGGAACTTCCTTGCAATTTTAACATTCGCCATATATAACTTTACACATAGGAATGGATTCACGCTTATTTCGTTCCGGAGGAAATTACGACTTGAAGGGTTCTTGGACTTTTAACAGCACTGTGGTTATAAGTACATAGATTTTGTATGTGCATGTATGTATACATATTGCAAAATATTTTAGACGGATTTTCGCCGAATTTTTGCGTCTTCCCGCTTTTAATGGCGACAATAAAATAAAGCGATTTTTTATATCCCGAAACGTCCGTATACAAATTATATATTAGAAATGCATTGTAAATCGCTGTCCACTATAAAGAAATACTGTAAATTGATGTCCTTAAGATCTTTCTAATGTCCTTAACATTAAAAAAAGACGGTTCAATGAACATTTTTACACACGTAGACCAACAAGAAGAATAAAAAGAAGAACAAGAAAATGAAGACGATAGAGACAAGCGAGAATTTCTGTGTGCGAAAAAGAAAAAACTATACGTCAAAAAGGAAGAACGGTGTAGCCAGAAGGTTGATTTCTTTACTGTATTAAAGGAAAAATCTCTATAGAGCATGAAGATGTAATGAATCCTGTAAAACCTTGGATATTGCTTTCGGCCATAACAATAACTCTAATTTACAAAAGAAACCCGCCGCAACCAACTTTCTGCAATCGTGCGGAGGAATAAAAAAATCTGCATGTCCACCATTAAACTCTGCTTTTACGTGCGCCGTGGTCTGGTCTGGTGCTACCGTGGGCTTCAATATTCCAATGTTCTGGCAATGTTTTCATTTAATGGGGATTATTGTTAATGGCGAAAACGGTGCGAGCGGGGCTGTGTAATTTAGTGGACGTCGATCCTGCATACTGTGGTAGGAACTGTAATGGGAATGGCCAGGCCGGTAAGGCCGACCGATGTTTATTATAGTAGCAACAGCAAAAACAGCAGCAGCAGCAGTGGTAGTAAATTCATGAAAATTAGATCTTCAGGTGATGAAGAGTGAGGAGCTTTCTACAGTACAACATAGGCGAATTCGTCCGAATTTCCTTGAATATACCTTGATTGAATAGGGAAATCTTGAGGTTTTCAGTAACGTCAGGGTTTAATACATGGAAATAAAACTGTACGTATAACATTCAGAAATGTATCGTCGTTGGAGAGACAAATGTAACTATTTACACAGTTGCTAAAATGCAATAAGAATTACTACGGTACTACAAGAAAATTCACACATATTCCAATGCAAACAAGCTATGTCGTTTAAAAGCATGGCCGATTGTTTACATTGTTTAGCATAGCGCATTTATACGGCAAGCAAAATCACGCTGTTGCTATGGAAACTATACTGCTAATTATAAGTCATTGTATGTTGTAGAAAGGGGAAATATTCCAGGAGTTTCTACCGCGATATGTGCGATTGCAATGGTAAATAAACGGGATAGTCACTTTTGCAATTCAAACTTTAAAAATAATATTCGGACGCAGTAGTCATTCTTATTGCATATTTTAGCAACTGCGTGGAGATAGTTATATTTGCCTCTTCAACGTTTATATGTATATATAGGGAGGGTCCGAGTCCAGGCGTCCCGGCCACCGTGCAAATGATCCTCGATGGTAATTCAGTCTCGGTGTGTGTACCGTTTGTGTGTGTGTGAGTGGATGGATGAAAATGGCCATAACGCTATTAAGACGACTGTAAATCACTTGAATAACGATAAAATTTGCAGGACTAATTTTCTATTAACATCCTTCTCCTCGCCTATTCCTCCGACAATAATAAGGTGAAGCGAATGCATATAGGCGTTCATATTTGATTTTATACATAGGTTCCTATATTATATACAAATACGTACATATAGATCTAAACTCGTATATACCAAAATTCTGTATGTATGCAATATGTATTTATGTATATGTATATACACTTATATATGCATTAGGCATATTAGTCACATTATGCACACATCGGCAAAGCGTTTCTATAGATTTACAGCCACTTTATTTGGTTGGGACGACGACCACAGTAAAGTTGAGCGAAGCCCAAAACACGCTGCTGCTCACTCCTTGCTGCTGCTGTAAAGCTGTAATAAAAGGGAAAGCCGCGCGCTGAATGCCGGCAATTCATTCTTTTCTCCCCGACGTTTCCAATGGTAATACAACCTACGAAATGAGATCCTAGCGTGTCTGTAATGTGCACACTGAATTATTAGTGATGCGGACGTCCACGTGTAATATACCAAAAACCAAAAGCCAATTTGACGCGTATGTACATGTACAATCCCAAATACCGGTATAGATATATGCATACACTCTATTATATGCATTTATAACCAAAGGCGTCAACACGTCGTCGAGCTTATTATATTACAGTTTATTATATATCTTACACAGCCCCACAAGTCTTTACATACCGCGTTGTTTAAATCTCCAAAAATGCTAAATTTTGTGTAACGTCAGCTAGCGCTTGAAAATTTTTAGCACCTTTGGTCATATTGCACTCTACCATTTGTATATGCAATACCACCATGTATTTTTTGTCTACAATACAAAAGCGTGCATTATAGCCCAAAAACCAATTCTCGACAACGGTGATTCCGTAATATGCACTGGTACACCGCATTTTATAATTCTACAATGGATAACTCGCCGTTTTGCCGGTATATAAAAAGTAGAAATATAAGGAATGTAGAGCCAAATGTTATACTATTACATAATGCACAAGCTCACTTCGCATTCGGGATTACATACATAGAAATGTGGAGTTGCATCAAAATTCGCGTAATAAGACATGCCTGCTACCACAATAATAAGAGTCTTCTGCACGCTGCACAAAAAGTGTAAAAAAGTGAAGGGGCAATTTAATGCGGGAATATAGAGGAAGGAAAAATTTTGAGAGGCATGAACAATCGTTAGAATTCTACATACAATGGCGACTAATAAAAAAGTGCTGTTTGGAGTGTCTTCCTCTTTGGAATTTCTTTAAAATTTGTCAATTTTTTTAATGTGACGCTTACTTTTATATACGGAACAGTAC
Source organism: Lipothrix lubbocki (assembly GCA_034696945.1). NCBI lineage: Eukaryota > Metazoa > Arthropoda > Collembola > Symphypleona > Sminthuridae > Lipothrix > Lipothrix lubbocki. Next base: position 14,980 of record JAQGAK010003155.1, read on the forward strand.
AGTTTTACTTCCTGGAAATCAATTCTTTGAATTTATGCGCATAATTACATTTCAGACCCGTCACATTTTTAGAAAATGCAATTTACAATTTGCACGAGCCAATAATTCGAACTCCCAGGTTGAACAGCAGGAAAATATGCAAAAAGCCTTAAAATCGTATTACAAAAATTGTATTACAAAAATCGTATTACAAAACTCATATTACAAAAATCGTATTACACCCTTCCGCATTTTTCCACGCGCTTTCCCCGTCACATTAAATAATCTCCCGTCACATTCTGCGGTGTGCCTTAGTTTTGTATTTCCGTCCAATCCAATAAAATAAAGGTGTATAATGCGATTGTTATTATATAAGAATAATAAAAAGATTTTATAAGAAAGGCAAGAAATATTTTAGCTGACAGCACTAAAGCTTTTTGGAGGTTCTCAGCTGTCATCTCGTTTAGAGAATATTTACAAAAACCTGCTGTCTACCATCTACCGCATGTCTCACTCATTCAAATTTCACTATTTCAGGATATTCTGTTACAATTAAAATTCTGCAAAAAGCGTCATCATCATGTGTAATTCTATAACAATGCTTTATAGTCAAATTGATAATGCAAAATGACAAACGTTGAGTAGTTTACAATAACAGGAAGAAGCTCTTCCGCAAGTAAAACATTGTATATTTGTAGTTTCTGCAGCTGGACTAATCGTAATCGTAAGAAACGACAACCGTGAAGTGACGGATTTTGCCTTTCCTTGTGCATTTTTTGGATCCTGAGTTGACGGTTGTTCAAATTCAGAGGAGACACGAGTTAAGAAGTGACGGATTTTTCACGGCATTTATCATTGTTGTTCTTTGCAAATGCTCTGTATAAGAACTGTACACTGAACTGACATTTTGATACTTTTTGGTTGGTTTTGGCGTCCATAGCGATTAAAGATAGAGTTACAATGCACCAGACAAGAACCTGAAGCTTTAACATTGGAATTCATCTACACCACAATACAATGCACAAGCAACCCAATATAAGTGTCCAATGCTATGTAATTACGTGGCATGATTAAGGTGGAGCGGTGGTACAATTAGGGATATATTACACATATGTACGTGTATGCAGATATAAGAATCTCGTTACGAAATATAGATGCATCATTGTAATTACCTAGGTGTTATATGTATCTTCTTACATGTAGAATTTCCCAATGCACGGGTATATAATCTAATACATTTTATAGTCGTTGGAGAGGCAAATATAACTATCTACACAGTTGTTAAAATGCAATAATTAGAATTACAGTCCACTCTCGCTATAAGAGCACACTATAAAACCACTAAAAAGTGCTG
>JAQGAK010003156.1:0-16310 GCA_034696945.1 Lipothrix lubbocki
TTACTTTTATGTTAAATCTGATTTCATATCTGTGTTCTTCGCGTCATTTGCTTCATTTTGAGTATAATGTCGACCGGATTGCGTTAAAAACTGGCTTTGCGGTTATCAATTCTACGGGTCTGGAGGGATTTTGTGTACTTAATTGTTAAAACTCTACCTAACATTCAATTTCAGTCTCAAAACGTACCGCGTATCATCGAAAACCTCTGCAGATAAGCTCTGAAGTTACTGAATACGAATTACTTTGGTTTATTCAAGACAGGCTGAAAATTTAATGTGTATCAACAAAACATCATTTAGTACACATATTTAGCATACAAATTTAGTATAAATACATATTTAGTATACACAACTTACGGGATGACACGGTTGATTGGTGCAAATTTTCCGGTTTTCGAGACGGTGCTTCGTTTTGTGGCAATGGCACCCCTTTAAAATGAATTATAAAGCATTACAACATCGCCGTTCAAAAGGCTAATATAACATACTGCACAGTTGCTGAAGCCAAAGAATGAATAGAGGTTATTAATATTGTTATTAAAGTTTTGTATGCTGTTTTTTAAATAATAATTTCCCTTACGTTCTCTTAATCTTGGATCATAAGACCGACTTCTACACATAACGTGTCTTCCTTTACCCTTGCTTTGCTTCTTCCCTTGAGATGGGGGTTTAGGTTGTGCAAAGCCAACCCAGCTGGCGGACGTTTTCCTTGGGTTGTACATTTCAAATTCTCTGGATTTATATATTTTATTATTCAAGTCTTGATTAGAATTTCCGGACCAACTTAAAGGTTTCCAACTTAAAGTTTCTCCGAGATTAGGAAACATGTCTTCCATCATGTTCCGATCCCCAACACGTGGCAGATAAACATCCTTTCCAGTTAACTGTGATTCCACAGAAATGCCAAATAGTACAACTGGTTTATTAGGAGTACCTTGTGGGGGGCCATCTCGAATTGAAGGGTCTGGAATTGGAAGGAAATGATTCGCAGGGGTAAGTGGTATTTCACTAAACTTCGGTCTTATAAACGTTGGTACTGCTAGCGGATCTGTTTTAGCAACGGTACGCTCAAACGACGTGGCGGTTGAAGCTCCTTGGTTACTTCTATTAAATCCACAGTCTTCCGCATTTGTGTTATTAGGAATCATTCCAAGGAAGCTCGTGATGGGTGCTTTGTCAGGATTTTTTTCAAAGAAAGTTTCTCTGGAAGACATAAAAGATATCATGTTATGCATATAAATACTTATACTAGTATTACTTAAGTAGAACTGTTGGAGTTTGCTTCTTCACCGATAATCTATTTATTTTGAACTCAAAAAGCATATTAGCAGGAACTATTGTAAATATAAAAACGAAATGCACCTCAGATTTTTCTTCCAGTCCAGCGGATGAACCTTCGGGATGGCCTGACTAGAAGCTTTTGAAAACGGCGAGTGTTGTTCCTCAGTTGGTGAAGCGGCATTATATTGTTTTAACTCACCAGAAGATTTTCGTGGACTAGAATATATACTTCGACCTGAGGAGGACGACTTAGCGGAACGATTATCGTCACTATTTAACAAAGACCATTTTGCTGAACTAGCTTTGTCTTTCTTTGGTGATTTAGTCGAGGCAGTAGCAGCAGGAGAACCATCCGAATGAGTTTTTTCTGAACGAATGTAGGGACGCCCAGCATCTTTATCTGGACGCAAAACTGTTGTGGGTACTGAGACAAATAGTTGCTGCATATCCTGTTTGGGTACAGAGTTTCGATGCTCTTTGGAAAAGGCCGTGGAAGCAAAGTTGTCATATAAGGCGGTAGTACGAGGCACTGGCTCACTAGTGAACGAGCTGTTTCCTGTAGTTTCTGCAAGAAATTCGTTTGGAATCAAGCTGCTAATATTCTTTGGCATTCCTCTCACATGAACGGATGATTGTGGTATTCTGAAATGAGTCTCATGGTCCGCAGGTTTGCCAGCTGAACTCATTACTTCTGTACTGGGGCTTGTAGTTGGGGGGTTTACTTGGACAATACCTCCAATCCAATTGTTCACTTTCTTGAACACATCTTCAGTTAGGGCATTGCTCATTGCAGTGTTAAGTTGTGGAATGTTCATTTCGTTGTTGCTAATGTCAATTTCTGGCGTAACGACTTCATCGAATAAGTTGTCTAAGATTGGAGCGCTCTTGTAACCCATTTCAGTGTTGACGATTATCAAATCACTGTGGTCGTTACGATTTTCTATGATGTCTGGTAGTCCCGTATTGATTGTCCTGTCTGGGATGCAGAAGTAAATCTCATTGTTCTGAATGCTGTTGATCATTGTATCTGGGTTGCCATTGATAATCATAGGTTGTGGGATTTCATTTTGAACCGTAGCATCAAAGATTTCATTAGTCCTCGCAGTATCGAGGATGACATTCTTGATCATAGCATCTTGGGCGAATGTATGTAACGTAGTATCTGGGATATCATTAATGACCATAGCATCTGAGATTTTAATACTGAGGTCGGCATCAGGGATTTTTTTACTGAGTTCGACAACCGGGATTTCTTTACTAAGTTCGGTATCCGGGATTTCTTTACTGAGTTCGGCATCCGAGATTTCCTTACTGAGGTCGGCATCAGGGATTTCTTTACTGACGTTAGCATCCGGTATTTTATTATTGACGTAAACATTCGGAATTTCATTATTGACGGCAGTATCCGAAATTTTAGTTTCCAGTGTAATTTTACGGGGTTCTGTATGGATTTTGATTTTATTTTCCTCGTCTCTTATTAAGGAACTCGAAGTCGTCCCATTATCAAATTCATTATGGCCTTTGGTCCACGATAAATTAATTTTGATTGGTGGGCTTTTATTTTTTATCGCTCTGCTCAAGCCAGCGTCACATTGTAAATCAGTTTTAGGTGAGTCAACACACTCTTCATCCGAATCAAATTCAATGTAGAGCGCCTCTGATGAGTCAGAGTCATCCGAACAATTGTTCTGACTCGTGATGACGGTTTTGTCTCTCTCTGACATCAACTGTTTCCTTTGAGCAATTAAATCTGTAATAGTTTCTGGTTTCGACGCTTCTCCTGTCGACGTTAAATTTGCTTCTGCTGTTGACGTCAAATTTGCTTCTGCTGTTGACGTCAAATTAGCTTCTGCTGTTGACGTCAAATTAGCTTCTGCTGTTGACGTCAAATTTGCTTCTGCTGTTGACGTCAAATTTGCTTCTGCTGTTGACGTCAAATTTGCTTCTGCTGTTGACGTCATATTTGCTTCTGCTATTGACGTCAAAATTGCTTCTGCTGTTGACGCTAAATTTGCTTCTGCTGTTGACGTCAAATTTGCTTCTGCTGTTGAAGTCAAATTTGCTTCTGCTGTTGACGTCGAATTTGCTTCTGCTGTTGACGTCGAATTTGCTTCTGTTGTCGACGTCAAATTTGTTTCTGCTGTTGACGCTAAATGTGCTTCTGCTGTTGACGTCAAATTTGCTTCTGCTGTTGAAGTCAAATTTGCTTCTGTTGTCGACGTTACATTTGCTTCAGCTATCGACATCAAATTTGCTTCAGCTGTCGACGTCAAATTTGCTTCAGCTGTCGACGTTACATTTGCTTCTGTTGTCGACGTCAAATTTTCTTCTGCTGTCGATGTCAAATTTGCTTCTGTTGTCGATGTTAAATTTTCTTCTGCCGTCGACGTTAAATTTGCTTCAGCTGTCGACGTCGAATTTGATTCTGTTGTCGACGTCAAATTTGCTTCTGTTGTCGATGCTAAATTTTCTTCTGCCGTCGACGTTAAATTTGCTTCAGCTGTCGACGTCGAATTTGATTCTGTTGTCGACATCAAATTTGCTTCTGTTGTCGACGTCAAATTTGCTTCTGTTGTCGACGTTAAATTTGCTTCAGCTGTCGACGTCAAATTTGCTTCTGTTGTCGATGTTAAATTTTCTTCTGCTGTCGACGTTAAATTTTCTTCTGCCGTCGACGTTAAATTTGCTTCAGCTGTCGACGTCGAATTTGCTTCTGTTGTCGACGTCAAATTTGCTTCTGTTGTCGACGTCAAATTTGCTTCAGCTGTCGACGTTAAATTTTCTTTCGTTGTCGACGTTAAATTTGCTTCTGTTGTCGACCTCAAATTTGCTTCTGCTGTGGCCGTCAAATTTGCTTCTGCTGTCGACGTTAAATTTGCTTTTGCGGTCGACGCTGAAATTGTTTCAGGCGCTGACTTTAGATTATTTTCAGATATTGACGGTAAAATTGTTTCTGTTGTCGACGTCAAATTTTCCTCTGGAGTTGACGTAAACATCTTTTCTGGGGCCAGCTTATAACTTTCTTCTGGTGTTGTTCTTTCCATTTGTGCTGTTAAGTTCATTTCAGTTGTCGACGTAAAACTTATTACGGCCGTCTGATTGGATTCAATTGTATTTTTATGAGAGGTTTTGTTACGGAAGATAGAGAATGTTGAATAAGTGTGGTCGTTTGCAACTCCGTCAGGAGATTTTGATCTTGACCTAGCCTGCTCGTCGCCATTTGTGGAATCAAAATCAGGTTTTCCTTTGACTGCATCTCCAAAAGGTTCTGTAATATAGGCGGTGTACGGATTACAAAAACATTGTCTAAATATTGTAATAACTAAATATATAAATAAATATGTATATCTAAATAATAATGATAACTATTGCATTTTTTATTAATTCCTTACCAACTTCCGCCTTTCCTTTATATGCTTCCGCCGTAATTAAATGTGTTGTGGCCTGGGTGACACGAATTCTTTCAGGATGAAAAGATCTCTGAGAATGAGCTTTCACAATATTGTGATTGTTTTGTTCTTTAGGATGGCTCAAATTATCGGAACTACCAGAATTAAAACTGCTATAATCACAAATTTTGGAAACCCTTGGTTCGCTATTAGGAGCAAAACTGTTGAGAATTCTAACTTGATCGAGAACACCAGTGTTGGAAAAATTTAGTTGGTTATTGTAGCTGTCTTGAACACAATTATTCGGATTCACAGTATTCCGCAGATCGCAATATTTGGAGTTTTTACCCTGATTAGTAAGTGTTTCTTTGCGGTTATCGAATTCTTTTATATTTCCAATTTTATCGCTTATTCGATTTAGTATGTCTGTGGTATCACCCGATTTATTTGAATTTTTCCCCCGTTCATTTATTCCAACCGAGTTTCGAGATTTATTGAAGTCGTTTTCAGGATCATCTGGTTTATTTGGTTGTTCACCCGGATCAACATGCGTAATTAATTGTTGTCCCAGGTCATCAGATTTTGTTAAATTTGCTTTTTGTTTATGTTGTTCGTCAACAGCACCTTGTTTATTTAATTGCCCAACAGGATCACCGGGTCCAATTAACGTTTGGTTAAGATCATCGGATTTATTCGATTTTCCTCCGGATGTATTTAATGCTTCAACCAGGTGTCGAGATGTATTCAACTTCTTGTCTGGATCATTAACGGTAATGAATTTGTCCCCAGTATCTATTGGATGAATTAATTTTTGGTTTAATTCATTTGGCTTGATTAATTTTCCTTTAGAATCATTTTGCTCAATTGACTTATCGTCACGATCAATTTGCTTAGTCGATTTTCCCCCAAAACCATTTGGTCCAATCGAAATATTGGCCTCCTTGGCTGCCTTCCTACTCATAATGGACTCAAGACAAGGCATTTTGATCTCAGTAGTTGCACTAGTACTCATAGGAACACCAGAAGCAATGAGGACTGGCATTGAAGTGTCTACTTTATCGAGCATAATTTTTGGATGGCGTAAAAGGTTTCGCTGGAAAACCACACCATTGTCTACCTTATTGAAGTTTTGTTCTTTTGAGGACTTCCGAATGTTCGGAACTTTCTGTTTCATTTTGGGGGGTTTAGTATCCCGGTAGATAGATCTACATGCAGTTCGTCTAGGTCGTGACTCCTTTATTTCTTCTGTATTTATTCCCGCTGGACATTGCACCAGTACTTTTACTTCTTGATATTCTTCGCTCAAGGTTTTCTTACTTCTTGTACAGCCAGGTTTTAGTCCACGTGTAATTTTTGCAGGGGTTGTTAAAACAGATGCACAGGCTGTAGCAATCTTCGTGTCAATTAAACGTTCTGGGATATTTACAATTTTAGTAGGAGTTTCTGCCATTTTAGTCGGAATTTTTTCAATATTGTCAAGTTTAGCAGGAGTTTCTGTGATATTTGCCATTTTAGTAGGATTCTCTGCAGTATTATCTACTTTAGTAAGGTTTTCTGAATTATTTGATATTTTGGTAGTACTTTCTGCAATATTTGGCATTTTAGTAGGGATTCGTACAACATTTTCGGGTTTGGTTGGGATTTCTACTACATTCTCGGGTTTAGCTGGAATTTCTGCAATATTCGCGTGTTTAGCTGGAATTTCTGCAATATGATCAGCCTTAGTTGGAATTCCTGCTGCATTTTCCAATTTAGTCGAAATTTCTGCAACCAGATTAGACCCGTCTCCTTGTGGTTTCATACCATTCTTGGAATCTTGATTCAGGCTTTCGGATACATTCAAAAGCGGTTTTTTAATAACGTCACTGTGTTGCAAAACATTCGATTTTCGCTTGAGTGAAAGTCTAATCCTGGGTGTGAAGTTTGGATTATTTTTTAAATGTGCGGAGTTTGTCAGTGGATCTTCTACAATTTGCCATACTTTTGGAGCTATGAGTTCATCTGGTTTTGCTTCCTTAACAAATTCCTTTGTTTCAAAATTGTTGCCGGGACGTTGACGACCTCGTGGCTGTCTTTTATTCTTTCTAGGCCTTCCTCTACCTCTTTTTACTTTTCCTGCAACCTTTGCCGTCTTAGCACTACTTTGGTTTTTTATAGGCGTTAACGTGCTCGTTGCATTTTGTGACACCAGCCGAGGGCTTCCTCTGGACCTTCCTGAAGATTGTGTTGAAATAGTGGTTGTGGCACTGGTTTTAGGGGATGACCGCTGTTTCCGTACATTTGCATAGTCATTCGTTGTAATTGTCGTCGTACTATCCGGGTTTTCATGCCTATACCAAACAATTTATAATTATATAAGTCCAAATTTTTATTAAAAACATTTATTGTTCATGTGATTAGGCCAAATTACGGATCGTGTTGCATAAATATATATTATGCCAACACAAATGTCATTAAAATTAGTTTTCTTGAATCAACCTAATCGGTTGTGTAAACATTTTTTATAGTTATTTACCCAAACCTTTCTATGTAAAATTTTGGGTAAAGTTTAGTAGTCGAAAAAGTTTAAGGTAGCAAATTTTATTGAGAATGCAGAACATTCAATTTTGTTTGTATCCACAGGAACGATGACCAAAATATTTCTAGAAAACGAAATTTATTGCCAAAAATTGAGTAATCATAAAATCTAAAATTTCTAGAACAGCGTTTATACTCGCCATACACATACCACTGCTTGAGGTACAAGGCTAGTTATCTAAATTTTTCTTAAATGTAAGATGAGTTAACATCAACGGCCCTACCGACGATCGAAATTTGAACATGAAAACTAAAATTTGTACTCCTACAATATCACAAAATTTTTCATCTAATAATTTTGTATTGCGGTACGGTATATGGGTAATAAGTAAACTATGGGTTCCTCATACATAATAAAATTTCTGGAGTAATTTATGTGATAATGTTTTGCAATTGACCACATGATTCATTGTATGCTTTCAGCTTGTTAGTAGGAGGGGGTTTAGTTTTTAAAAATTTGCTACGCAATTTCCAAATATTAGAAGTTGCAAAGTTAAAAACAGTTTACTATTTGATTTCGCCTGATACAAGACAGTTAACTACACAGTACAAACAGTAACTACACAGAATTTTAGGAATTGAAAGGAACGTACGTCATTGTCATTGTAAATGTATGTGTAGCACTTTCGTAAGAAATTGTTGTGCAAAAATGTTTTGAACATGCATTAGTGATTTTTTGAACAGCCTAATTGTAAGTGATTCTATCTAGTGTAGATCATTCTGGGAGCGTTTAGCCACGGTCCCCTTGTAAGGACGACCTAATCAACAGGTTGACCGTGGTCCCCAAAGTGAGGATGCTTGAGGTAAATGAGGGTCTATAACACATCTTGCATATAAGCAAATGGAGATAACCCACCTTGCATCTCAAGTAGCGATATTTAATAGCACAAATTTCTCTTGAGTGGACTCAGAACCACAACTAATAAGTTATATACAAAATCTTGTAGACTTTGTTTAAACCAAGCGAGCAGGACCTTATTCAAGACATACAATAATAAAATTACCTGTTCTGAAGGGCGTTGTTGAACTTTAAAATAGCAGCTATTTGGGCATTCTTCCATTTTTCGAAAACATTGGCACTCCTGAAATGTTGAGACAGCAATAATTTTATTATAAAATTCTTTATCTCATATCTGTTTCCGGGATTAATAAAATCTTGAAAATTAATACTTGTTTTATTATTTAAGTTACAGGATTTTTATTATTAGGATTCAATTTGAATAAATACATATATACATGAATTATGTATAAATAATGAAGTCATTCACCTTCATTGATTATATACATATGTATACATATGGTGTAGTTATAAACTGTTAAAATTTAACTTCAAATCTATTGCATACATATATATATGGGTTGTTTGTTTGGGTAAAACTTACCTTTTCCCTACTTTCCTGCCGAGAAAGTCAAAATAATCAGTTTGAGCATCGCTAGTCACTCGCTCCATTATTACTTCTTGTTGTTGCTGGCACAAATAATTGTCATTGTTTTGGTTTCTATATAGATTCGTTAAAAAATCAGAAATCACATGGTCAGGAATTTAAATGTTAAATAGACCCATTTATCCGGATTATTCATCATTGAAAAATTATATTTGTTTAAGCATTACCTCTGGGAGATGCAATCGTCCTTAGGACTTGTACTATGTAAACACAATTAAAATTTTTAGTTTAGTTCTAAATTTACCAAATTTTCCTATTTTTTAAAAATTCTAAACGATATTATATTACAATAACAAGCGTATTTCAGGAATTTTACTATTAATTTTTTTCTACCAAAAACAAAAAAAGCATGGAATTTTACACACCCACAATAATAATAATTATAGTTAGGGTTTTTAGATTTCCTCTGAAAGGAAGAACCGGAAAAAGATGTTTAAATATACGAAATAACGGATATAAATATAAATTTTTGAGATTTCATAAGATCTTTGAGGTTAGATAATCCTTTGTCCTATACAGCTCAGTTCTAATGGCGGACATCTAATTCCTTTGAAATTTTTGCAAACAAAAAAAATTTTGGTACTAAATGTCAGTATTTTCCACTTTACAAGTTGATAATCACCAGAATCAGCAAGCCCAACCCTCAATGTTTGAGCAACAATGACATTGATCTTGAGTTTAATGACGAAATGACGATTATTATTATAACAATCTTCCAATATTGTTATAAGCTCCCGCGTCAGCACTTCACGGGAAATACATATGTATATGCACGTTATGTAGTAGACCCCATATGCATACTTCGTAGTTATTGAGTGTGAATTTAATGTTTAATATTTTTCCGTTCGGAATATTCTGAAATCAAATATTGTTGTATCTTTGTGGAATTATGGATCCATCCATATTGCTTTGGATTGGATATGATGAAATTTAGAAACGAAGAACCTGTCAGCAGCCACAATAATGATATTCCTCCTGGGGAAAAAAACACTTACTACGGTTTTTCACTGCAAGAGGCAAGAAGCGGAGTAGTATAATCAAGGCTCATCTTCTGATGGGAAGCTTAGAATCTTCCATCTGGTCATAGCGGGAATTTTGAACCTTCATTGCACGACGCTTGCCTCAATGCCCTCAATTCAATTTCTGCTCCACTGAAGGATATCAGGGACACCATTTCGTGATAAAAAAAACCGCTTCTGTGTATAAAGATGAATTGCATTATTCCAATGGTCTCGTTCTTGAATGAAGGACGTAGGTGTGGAAGTTTCTGGAAATGATTTTTATGAATGAGTGACGATAGCCGTTTTTGCTGGAAGAAATTTATTTGTAAAAATAAAATAAAATGTCTAACGATGAAATGTTTTTTTAAATGTTTTTTCTATGTAACAACCTAATTCTATTAAAATTTTGTAATAATTTCAATTTTAATGAGTTAGCAGTGCTGTATTATAAAAGTAGTTAAAAAATTTACACAGTGGAAACAAGATTAATTAAAAAACTAATTAATTATTGTAAAATTTTAAACTTCAAAAAATCAAATATAGCAAGAAATAAATAATTTTGAGGATTATTTTATTTAATTGTTAATAAATTGTTAATAAAAATTAAGGGGAAAATTAGGGGAAATAAACTGAGAAAATAGAGTAAATTAAAATAAAAATAAGAGAAAATTTAATAATAAATTAGAATAAATTAAATGATAAATTAGGCAAAAATAAATAATGCTAAAAATTAAACCAAAGTAATGTTTAATATGATAGGTAATTTATATAAAAATTACATGACTTGTTTGACAATCCGTTGACAAAATTAATGATTAGAAAAACAAATGTAGAAATTCATCTGAAGTTATTGATTATTATTCCTTTTATTCAAAGGTTGGCAATGTATTATTGCTTATAAATGTGTGTGTGTATTAATAATTCGTATTCATTTGCGAACTATCCGGAAAACACATTTTAGTACCCATATTTATTATCATTTTATTTAATATTTGAGTTACTTAATTATTTGATCACTTACTTCTTAAGCTACATAATATCATCATGATTTTAACAGAGAAATAAGTATTATTTCATTTCAGTACTTATTTTAAACCTATTTTAAGGATAAATCTAAATATCTCCATAAAATAAATATTTGGAAGGCGCCATGTTCTAGATTATTAATTGTGCGAGTCTCTCTCCAACTTTTATAAACTTAAGTAACTTTCCACAACTATTTCTTTAACAATAATGTTTTTGAAATAAAAGAAATAAGTATACATTGTAATGTCAACAATTTAAAATAAAAGACAAAACGTACAGTCTACAAAAAAATAAAAACTATTCTCAAACAATTCAAAAAACAACAAATTAAAATACACTTTTAGAGACAAAAATTAGTTATCATTATAATACTTAATAAGTATTAAAGCTGTACGGTTTTAAAAGTTATAAAGACATGCGCTTTATTTATTATTGATTATGTGCTAAGAATAAGCTACTAATTAAATTCTACAGACAGAGGGAGACAAAACCTTTCAGATGAAGGTTTCAGCAATGCTCTTCATGCATTGTTCTAAATAGGTAAAGAATACATTTTTATCGACAAATTTAGCAAATCTGAAGATTATTAGTTCTTAAAATTTTTGACAAAATTTAATTGACCATAACAACTTTAGTTTTATGCTCGTATTTTTAAAACCGATTGTCCGAATTGAGAATTAAATATATCCCTATAGATTTGAAATATAATTTTCTTCAAAAGAATATTTTAAAAAAATATTTACAAGCATTCTCATGGTATTGCTGAAGGATTATTGCAAAAAGATTATTCTACACGTTGTCCATATATTTTACAATAACTGCAATAATATTTCCTTGATAATTTATTCTTGAAGTGTAAAGTTGATGATGCCTAGGTTTCGTCGCTACTATCAAAATTCGCGGATTTCCAGCGCTCGTAACTAGTGTTAAATTCCTGCCAATTCTCCGCAAGCTTTTCGATATTAGGGTACGAGTCCATTTCTAATTTGGTAATTACGCCTTCTATGGATTTTCTGAAACGTAGACGTGAGGAAAATATTATTGTGAAAACCATTAAGCTTTTTACTCCAATCATTCCAATTATCTTAACATTGTCAAAAATAAATGTGCACTTACGAAAATTCTAGACAAAATATGTTCAAAGGTTCTAGATTGTCGAAAGTTGTAGGGTTGATGAAGTACTTATAGTACATTTCTTGCACTTGAGTCTGCAGTCCGCTCAATTTTTTCGACAGTTCCTGATAATTTAAATAAGTACAAATTGAAATATAATATATAATACAAGTAAATATAAATTAATGCACGCAACGTCGTCAGCAACAATAACCATTTTTCGTTCTCATAAGTTCTATCCGCTTGGTTTAAAGAGAACCAATGATGCGTTAGTGTCAATCAATTCAAATCAATCAATAGACACAATTTTGTGAGTCTACAGATATTTTCTGCTTTTATATCGGACCACGGGTATGGACACTGAACCAAAGATATTTCCAGTGTAAACTTTTAACTTACGTAAACTTACGTTTTCGACTAATTAATATTTAATGATCAGAGTTCCTATTAGTTTTAGTCTATGTCGACAAATGCTTTTTGTTCTGGATTTTCTATAAGATTCTTTACCAGAAGCAGGATTTGACTGTGTTAACTATGGTTAGGCTTGGGAATTTGCGAAAAACGCGAAATAATTAACAATTGCCGCTAGACTATTCCCATCTGGGTGAAATGTGACTCCCAACACTTGTACATTTGAAAACCGAAAAGAAATTTTACGAAATTTGCGAAAAATGCGAAATTCACGAAATGAAAATTTTTGTACGAAATTGCTAAAAAAGTTGCGAAATGAAATAAAATATTGAAATTTAGCTCTTTTTCAATAAAATTCCCGTATAATTTTTGACAGTTTTGGTCAAACTCGTCGATTTTAGGTCAAACGCAGAAACATTTCACACAGTTACACGACTTTAAAAAAATGTTATTTTGTAATTAGGTGCTAATACAGTAAAATCTGGCAATAAATGTCAGAACAAAACTGTATTTTTAGCTTTTGTAGGATTTACTAAATATTAATTTTGAATTCCAAACCGTGTTTTCTCAGGAATTTAAACTACATTGTAATTATGTGTTTAAATTTAATTAAATGTTTAATTAGATTCGAACTTTTTAGATTTTGTTTTTTTTCTAATATTATACAAAGAATATTTCAGACACATGAAGGATTTTTAGCAGAAGTCAATATTTACAGGCAGATTTAATTGTTTTATCGAACAAGACACAAAAATCCCAACTAAAAAGTACGTAATACAAGCAAACAAAATTAACGAAATGAAAGAAAGAAAAAATACGAAATTTACGAAATGAAAAATACGATTTTGCGAAATTTTATCATAAAAAACTACGAAAAATTCCCAACCCTAATTATAATTTATAAAATTGTTTAAATTTTAAAAGAAATTTAAAAAATTATTTTAATTTAAAAAAATTGTTTAAATTTTAAAAGAAATTAAAAAAATTATTTTAATTTTAAAAAAAATATTTTAATTGCGTCTCTCTATTTCCCCAGATTCTCGCCCAAACAGTGGAGCTGCTGTACGAACGAATTGACACGATGAATGTGTCGTGCATTGATAGATTTGCCACGTGGTTCGCGTATCACTTGAGTAATTTTCAGTTCCGATGGGGCTGGAACGACTGGGTGAGTGCGGTCAGCATGGATCCAGACCATCCCAAACCGAAATTCATTTCGGAAGTTCTCTTGAAATCCGTGAGGTAAATTCTCTCTCTCTCTCTCTGTACTTCAATCCGCAGTTCGTTGATTGATAGTTTTATAAATAAATTTAAATTTAAAAAAATTTAAAAATTTAAAAAAATTTAAAAATTTAAAATAAATTAATTTTTTGCCAGCATTTTGTAATAATTTAAACTTGCGTTTAAATTATTGACGAGCAAGTTTGCAATAAACTTTTGCTATATAATTCAGAATGCAAAATTAATTTTTTGGAAATTCCAAGGTTGTGAGTCATTTCTCATGATTTTCGGCCATTTCACCTTCCTTACATTGACTTTATATGTAATACTCACTTACTAAATAATTAATTAATTAAAGAAAATCATTTGGAAGTAAAAAAAAAATATAATGTATTTATTTAATTTAATTCTTATGCACTGTCCAGGCTGTCGTACTACGAGCGAGTGACGGAAATGTTTCCTGCCACCATGAGCACTTTGCTCCCACCACCAGCCATGCCGCAATACAAGTACAACGGTGACACAGGTGAGTTTCGTTTATTTTTTTGCAAAGTAAAGAGTTTTTTAATTTAATTTTTTTATTTATTTATAAAAAAAGTGCTTTTGCTTTTATTCCGACATTTATTATTATTCCACCCACAAAAGTTCCGCATCTTGTATAAAGTTCAACATATTTTTAGCGCTTAATTGTAAATTAATTTGTAGTTCCTAAAGTACCAATTTCTATACCTTCAACACTAGAAATTGGCACTTTTTGATACTTTTGCCGATAATATGGCTAAGGTTCCCAAAGTACCAATTTCTATACCTTCAACATTAAAAAATGGCACTTTTTGATACTTTGCCGATGATAGGGCGAAGGATCCCAAAGTACTAATTTCTATACCTTGTACACAAAAATTGGTACTTTTCGATACTTTGCCGACGAAATTGGAAGTTATGCATAATAACTTTTATAATAGTTCGTAATGTTTACATATACTTTTAGCCATAATTTTGTTTCACTTCGGTAAGCAGGACGAGAACAATGGCAGAGTCTTGTTGGATCTCATCATGATCGCGTTTAGGCTTTGAGTAAATTCAACAATGTAAAAAAAGCTTTCCCTATTATTACAAAGATTGTGTCAAGTTTTTCCTCCTCCACACACACTAAAAGTACACACACACACACAACATTTGTATAACAAGGATCTTTTTTTCTTTTACTTTTTTATTTTACCCCACTCCATAGCACACGCTTCCGTCGGTCGAAGCTGAATAACCCAAACCTCTCATACATCATATAATTATATTATGTATATAAGATATAGATACAATTAAAGTTTAAAATATTTTAAGTATACACACAATGGAAGCTCATATAATAGTACTTTTACAAGTACAAAATACATTTATGTTGTAAAATTAGTCAAAATTATTTAATGAGTGGTTTCATAGAGATATAAGTTACAAGTTACAATGCTAATCATTCTCACATTAATGATTTGTAAATAAAAAGTAGGGGGAAAAAAGAAAAGCATCAAGAACTTCTTGTATTGAGACACGGGGACGGCTACAATAATAATAATGATAATAATAATAATTAGTAGAAAGAGAGAGAGATTGACAATATATAAGATTTGAAGAAATATGAAAACAGATTTCTTTCGCCGACCACTCCGCTCCAATAAATTGCTAATTAATTAACATGAATGAATTCATTATTAATTAATTAATTAATAATACCAGAGCAAGCCAAAGTATTATCTGATCTGAGTAATTAATTATTTATGAAATAACAATGTAAATATTTATATATTTATACAGCTGATTGTATCGGGCGAAGGTTTTAAAAGTACTAAATTTCTGTGTTGAAGCGTTGAAGGTATGGAGATTGGTACTTTGGGATCCTTCGTCGACGTTTTCAAGTACATACGTATAAAATTTCTTTTTTATAATATTTAATTATATAAAGACTTGTAGAATTAATTAATTAATTACATTGGACGGCGTGAAGGAAATTATAATTTACAATATTTTGGTTAAGTTTTTTAAATTAAAATTAAATAATAATTAATCAATATTATTTACAATAATTCCACATGCTCTCGCTTTGCTCATTATTTACAACTGTATTTTTGCATTAAATTCAAGGCTAATAATAATAATAATAATGATAATGGTGACGTTCCAAAAGCATTTTAAAAAAAAGGATTTTTTTGCTTATTGTGGTGTGGTACATAAATCCGTTGCTTTTGGAGGTCTAAAAATTGAGGATGTAACTTCCGTCGCGGTTGTTGCTGTTGTTATTATTGTGGTACGTCTTCTCATTCGACCTTGTGGCATATTTCTCTGGTCTGTGACGAGTTGGTGGACTCTGCTGACTGCGATGGTAGCGATCAGTGGGATCGTCATTATTATTACTACTAGGAAATCCACCTCCTGTAGGATAAGGCCTGTCCCCTCCTAAACTTGGAGGAAGTCGATCATGATAGCGTTTATTGGGCTCATCTCCTGGGTAGGGCTTATTATTCTGATTTCTGTGATTTTCACCCGATGACGACGGACCCGGCCTATGGGGATAATACCCGTCACGAGGGGGTGGAGGATGATCATGATGATGATGATCTTCGTCATAAGGGATCCGATCTTGCGGGTTCCCAGGGTGATGGTGGTCTTTGTTATTATTGTGGTAGAAATCGTCCTCTAGATACAAAAATTAATACAAAAGTTAATACAAATTTTGTACAAAAACTGATACAAAACTTAATCCAAAAATTGATAAAACAATAATACAAAAATTGATACAAAAATTGATACAAAAATTGATACAAAAATTGATACAAAAATTGATACAAAAATTGATA
>JAQGAK010003157.1:0-16305 GCA_034696945.1 Lipothrix lubbocki
AAAAATGAATAATAATAAATAATGAATAATAAAAAATGAATAATAATAAATAATGAATAATAAAAAATGAATAATAAAAAATGAATAATAATAAATAATGAATAATAAAAAATGAATAATAATAAATAATGAATAATAAAAAATGAATAATAATAAATAATGAATAATAATAAATAATGAATAATAAAAAATGAATAATAATAAATAATGATATAAATTAGATACTATTAAACATTAGATATGGAGGAAAATTAAAAACAAAAATGAATCTTGAATAACTTACAATTAAACATTATTAATTATTGTTTAATTTGTTATTGTTATAGCACAAGCAAACAGAAATCCACCGTCAGCACGCTCTTGACCATAGACTAGCTTTGTTGTCCCAAGCCCTGCAGCAAAATAACTCCGCTGCTCTCCAGACCCAAATGAGGTACATTGGGGAGCATATAATCGACGAAGATGTTCTGGAGAGAGTTGCAGAATCTCTGTGGATGACAATGGAAAACCTTCCGAACACCACCGTGTCGGACTTCCTCAGTCTCTATATGAAAATCTTCAAAGCTTCCCCTCCCGGAGTCTACCTCCCTCTCTTCCGCTCCCTGCTAAATCGACTGGACCTGTCCGATCAGCTGACGACCGCCGGAAATATAGAATCCGTTGTGGATACACTTGAATTCGTCATGACAGCTGCCAAGCCTCATCCGGTTGCCGGTTGGACGAAAGAAGCGGAATCCCGACTCGTCAACACTATTTTCGTCAGCATTATAAATTTGGTGAATAATTCCCCATCAGTTCAAGCACTGGACCGTTTGGAACTATTCAGCAATCGATTCCCGTCCTGCTTCACTAAGCTCTCCGAATTGGAATTCTACAGCGTTGTCCTGGATACTTTCGAGAGTCAAGTTGGTTTGGAATTACTGTCCTCCAAGCAATTGAAGTACCTAATCAAAAAAGTTTATTATTCCAGCAACATCTTTTATATGGGAATAGGCGGGCCTTATAATGAGCAGTATTTATTAATGTGGAAGCAGCTCTTTAGCAGGAGATTCATCCTCAGCAGCATCGATCGCGATATTCTTTCTTCGATTTTGCCCAACAATACCAATGATTTCGTTTCCATCAGCAAGAAATATTTACCTGATCGAAGAGTTCATGCGAACTATAATCTCAATCCTAAGGAAGACGTTCTTTTTGCTCACATGGCCGAAGTCCTTGTTCACGCATTGCAGAATAATGTCATGACCTATGACCCATCAAGTCTTAGTTTCTGGGAGGTCATCCTCGAGTTGGCCCAAGTCTCCGACATCCTTTTGACGTACCCGTTTTTAGAATCCGACCTCCGCACCGCGGTTTTTGACTCCTACAACAACAATTTCGAGAACTTCGACAAGACGGTGAGGTTCATTCGGGGAATCACACGCTCACCAAGTCTGGCCAAACCCGCTTTTCGTCAACTCGTCACATCTATGAGAGAAAATCGGCATTTATTTGGGTATCGAGCTTTTCAAGTTGGAGGACTTTTAAAACAGAATTTCTTGTATAATGATTCATTGTGGAACGAAATACCTGAACAAGTTCATGTAATGATGGGACATCAGGATGGATTGTTGTGGCACGTAAGAGTTCCTGTTGGTAATAAGAAATCTGAAGAAAATGGTAATCAAGCTGGAGAAAATGTTGTCCAAGCTGAGGAACATGTTGATCACCCCGAAGAAAATCTTGACCCCGCTGGAGAAAATCTTGACCAGGCTGAAGACAATCCATCCAAGAGTGAAACAAGTCTTCGTAACTCAAGGGAAACTACTAAAGCTGGAGAAAATAATAATTCCGAGGAGGAGTACCAAGAATACGCTGTCGTTTGTAACCAAGACTTTTCCGTCGGCCTTGTACCCCTAAATGAATTAAATACCCCAGATAAAACAAATTCAAACAAATTTTACCCAACTTGGTCCTTCGATTTCGGAAGTTCCCGTGATCCAAGAGTAGCTATTCAGTCGGTGGAAATCGGATTTGGTGAATTCGGCGGAGGAATTGTCTTGACGACTGCGCAGAATGGGACGCAATACCTTCGACATGTGAAAAATTATAGGGATAGGACATCCGGGACCTTCATCATGATGACGCCGGAACTTACCAAGAGCGGGGACAGCTTCCATTTGAGAGTCACCAGCGCGCTGCTTGAGGTTCTTCGTGGAGAGGACGGCTTGCCATATAATTTGGGCATTCCAAGTAATTCTGATAGTTCTGCTGCCGCCAAGTTTGTTATTTCAGCGGCACCTCAAGTTACGTAATGGACCCATTATTCTTGTCTTGTAAAACACATAAACAAAAATAATTATATTTCGTTCTTGAACATTTTGGGTATTAGAAATTATTCGTGTGAAAAATTATATTTCGCGCCATTATGTATGCATCTGGTTTTAGAATTGGAAATAAAATAAATTAATTAGTCACGTTGTATCAGAACATATAATTAATGTATGGTTTTATTACATATTATATCAAAACATATAGAATCAGTACTTTTTTAATTGACGTTTTCTTCCTCTATCTGTTATTATTGGGGTATTTGAATTTAATAAAATTTAATAAAAATAATTGAGCGGTGGAGTAGCGATAGAGAGGAGAATAATATCACAAATCTAAATCTGGGTTGCTGTTTCCAGTTCCTATTTTTGTCTCTCAAAATATTGATTTAGAAAATCAAAATTTTTCTCGCATGCTCAGTAATTTTTTTAAGCTTACGCTGTTTTGCCACATAGGACAGATTAAATTTAAATATTTAAAAAGAATGCTAAAATGCGGATTCAGTTATTCTTGATTTTCTAAAATCAATTTAATTTAGGTAATAATAGTGTAATCAATCCTGCTAATTTTTTTGCGATTGTGGCTTTAATTTATTACGAAGAGAAACTACATAATTCAATCATGAATAATGTACTAATTTAATGAATACAAAAACATCAAACATTAAAAAAAGCATACAGTCATACAATGTTTTTGACAATAAGCCAAAGTTGTATTTATTGTAACATCTGTTGATTCTGATGGTAGGCTTTCAAAAGCTAAAAATGATATCGCTCTTCATTCATTCAAATCTGATTGCAGTGTGTTTCCTTTGGATTTTGATAGAATTTGTCGCAGGTAAGTAGAAATTTAATGACAGTAAAGTATAACTTAAAATAATATTAGGAATGTAAAACTATGTGGAATCAAAATGAGCTACTTTAAATATGTGAGAGATAATAATACCAACATTTTTATATTCTTTAGTAAATTCCTTCGAATGCCATCAATGTTCATTCAGTAAAGAATGTGCGATGGCAGTAAGTGGGAGCAGTTCCAAACCCGTCTCATGTTCTACCAACACTTGCTCCACAGAAATCACGAAGATCATCAACACGGAAGTTTTCGGCTGCAAGAAGAAAATTATTTTCCGAGCAGTTCGGGATTGCAGCTCCATCACGGTCGCTCGGAACGTCTGTGTTGACCATAATGCTGACCACCGACACACTTCCGTCCTCTCCCAAACTTGCTACTGCAACAGTTCCCTTTGCAATTCCAATTACGCCTGCTATCACAAGGATTGTGCTCCGAATGTGGAACTTGTCAAATGTGATGCTTCTAGTGCTAAGGAATTTAATTTTCTACTGTTAATTTTTCTACAGTTTTTGTGTTTATAAACTTTAAAAATACATTTATTTAATAATTTAGTAATAATAAAATCCACAGTTAATACAATTACTAGAATTAGTGAATTTATCAACGCTCTATAGGATTGTAGCATTAGTCATGTCAATATGTATTTTATTTATTTTGAGAATTCACAGAAATTACCATTCCATAAATTCAATGCTAATCGCATGTCATCATTACAATAGTAACTGCAAGCCAAGCGTTTTATCATTGTAATTTGCATTTGTCATCCAAAGTAGGTGGAATTTCTATGTAGCATAATATAGTTCAATCAGTTCATACTCGCAGTGTTTAACATTCCCATTCCATTGTCATCAGTGAATTCATTAAGGAAATCAGTTGTGAAAACATTTATTTTAAAAATATGACACCACTTTCAACAAGGCTCAGTGGTCTAGGGGTATGATTCCTGCTTCGGGTGCAGGAGGTCCCGGGTTCAAATCCCGGCTGAGCCCGGAGGTCAATCTTTTGCAGATCTTTTTGATCCAATTTATTATAGTTTTCAATAATAAACTTGCGCATATACCTCTAATGATTTTTGTTGAAATAGTTCAAGCTTCATTAATAGTTACTAAAAAGGATTTTTATCTAACAAATATTCCATACTTACTATATTATTACTATTCAACTTCTCTGGGTTAAAATCAATGAAATTTCTTAAATACACTAATCCTCACCTATATTCAATATTCGCCGTAAATCTCTGTAGGATTTCAAATGCTCGCGCCATACATAATACAACATAACGACCAATCAATGTCTGTTATATATGTTATATTTAGTTAGAACAAGGGATTTAAACGACAAACAAGAAAGCAATCCTTACTAATTTGTGTTACAATAACAACAGCGATTATTTTGGTTAATATTTGTCCTTTAAGGTGTGTTTAACTATTTTATTTAATAATAAATTATCATTTTTTGAATCTAACATGACCTCACATGCTTAAAACATTTTGGTTAATATTTGTCCTTTAGGGTGTGTTTAACTATTTTATTTAATAATAAATTATCATTTTTTGAATCTAACATTTGACCTCACATGATCAAAAGCCCCACCACATTTTTCACAACAAAGTCAACAAACAAAAGGGTTGACGTTCTCTCAAAGTATTGAAAACAGCCCTGCGAAATGCCAATACTGGCGATGGAATCCACGAGTCTCTTGCCCAGGGCATATTCCGGTCCTCTAAAGCGCCGGAGTTGCCTAGCCTTCTGCATGGTTGCCCATTTCACTGCGCTGGTCATAGCAGGGACACCAAAGGCCTTATCGAACATTATATTGTAGACGACGTTACACTCCATTGCAATTATCCCAGCCAACACTGAAAATATCGGATGTGACCTCAGGCCAGAGATCCAAAAGTAGAAGCCAGCTGTGGTGACACTGAGACAACCCACTTTAATTGCAAATATTGGGAATTGAAATGTCTGGTTGAACAGGAGCATGAGCAGCTGGAGCTCCCGGCATTTATCGGTGGCTTCTTTTATTGCTTGGGAGATTGGAGGTACGTTATCGCTGGGTTCGCATTATCATTTACAGAATTATTTAACAATAATAATTTATAGATTGTAAATAAAGTTTAAAATTATTTAAAACATGTATTTCAAAATAATTTAAAAAACATTAAATACATAATTTACTGATATGTTTACTAAAATTTACATTGTAATAAACATACCAGGAACTTACTTGGTCAATTCTTCCAGAATATTCTTGTAATCCGAAAAGATTTTTTCAAGGGTTGCAACAATTGTCACTGTCACAAAATTGCAGTAGGAAAATATAAGGAAGGGATAAAAAGTATCGAGCAAATATCCCACAAGCTTGAAACCAGGGGAAGGTGCTGCCGAGTTTATGTAAATAGAGTTCGTAGTATCCAAAAAGAAAATGAATGTCGTAAAGACGTAGCATGAAGGGAATGTGATGCAGGACACTGTTACCATCAGAAATTCAAGGGCGGAGTAACGTCCTTTTGTGTACGAAACCTCAGTATGATCTGCACATTAAAACAATAATTTAATTAATGAATTAGAAGTTCAGGAATTAAATTAATATAAAACTAAAAAAATAAGAAATAAATAAATACTGTATAATTAATTAAAAATGCAAGAAATATTGCAAATCCAATGGATTCACCAGACAAACAGAGCAATCATATTCATTGGCTTTTAAAGTTCAAAACAGTATTTAGTGTAATTAATATTAATGTAAAAATTAGGACAGTAAAATATAAAAACAAAATTGCGATTTCAAATATTTTATAACTTACTTTGAAACTCAAAAACATAGTTAAACACCATTCGAGCAGAACTTTTCGTCTGCAGAAGCCAATATGACACCAGTATGGCAATTCCAGAAGCCACAACCAAGAATCCATGCACCAATAAGTGAAAACTCAGGACCATTCCATTTAAAGCTAATTCAATGAATTTCCAAGCTGAAAACACTAAATAAGCGGCTTGAATGTATAAATAAAAATGGGAAATCACATTCTTCCAAATTTTCGTCTGATACAAAAGTTGTGCCTGGTCATTTTGGAGTTCAAGAGGGCAGATATATGTTCGACTGAGAAATTTGAGCACTGACCGCATGCATTGCAAGTTACGTCTGGTGAGCATTTTTGTGAGAAAATTACTTCAAAAATCAATTTGCTAAATATCAAACTAAACTAACTTAATTTAAAAACTAACTTATTTTTTTATTTCTGCAGGGAATGAACATTACAGCATTGACTGCGAAACTGCCACACCGTCTGTTCAACCCATGCTTCAAATATAGTAGTAATTTAAGTACTCCGCCTTATTCTTATCTAAAATATTTGACATCAAGATTCTGGAACATGTATATTGTATAGGGAGTACTCTGGAGTTGATAAACAAAAAAATTAAATGTTTTGTTACAATTATCAGCTCAATTCTCTAAACACCCTACACACACAGCTTTGCGGAAGATTAATTTTATTGCTTCGATTTTTTGTGGCAGCGCGTTTGTAATTTTTGTCGTGTTGGTTGCGATAATTGGGATTGCCCATATATTACGTACACAACTTTTTCAAAATTTGAACACACCCCCCCCCCTCCAAATATTCACAACGTGATTTTCAAGTACCCGCTCCCCTACACATATACTTACACAATGATAATATTCATAAGCTCATTCATAAGCCATTCATCCCATCCTCTTAGTATACAATAATCATCATGAATTTGGACCCCCTTACACCTTGAGTGTATACGTAATATATGGACGGGCCCTATAACAATCTAAAAACCCTTGTGCATTTATTTATTTTATACGTGAATACTATAATCTACTCATTACTAGCAAAGAAAACTACACTCCAAATATCATAATTTTGAAGCACTGGGGAAAATGAGAAAATCTTAATGATTTACCGTACGGTACTGACCTAAGTAACTGAAAGCAATTGAATATGTTTGTTGTTAATAGTGGGCGTATTCAGCTGTGATAAAGAACTTCAGGAATAATCTTCAGCACTATTGATTTTTATGATATTATGGGTTTGATCGATGTTTACTATAATCTATAATAAACAAGTAAACGTTGAACATGGGAAACGGGACATGAATTATTCATTTTTTAATCTTCGCCTATACATAGTTAATTTATAAATCAGTATTTAATCGCACTACTTTATTAGGGATATGTGCAGCGAGCTCCTGATCAACTTGGTTCGCCAGGCTGTAATTTGAACATTATGGCACATGACATGACAGATAAATATTATATAATGATAATCAATGCAGCCAAGTCTTATTATGATAGGTGATTTGTATTAATAAAGAAGGTAGAAATAAATATCAAGGATTAAACGTTGGTATTAATACAAACAAAAATAATTATTAATTGATTCTTTTAGTGAATCTTTATTTCACGGATCAATATATGAAAACAATATTGCAATTGTCAAGATTTACTCTTGACAATCTACCAATTGCATCAAATTACATTTGCTAATTTTTGGATCGAAGTACAGCCCGGGAGCGCAGTGCTGCAAAATCTCATTTTCGCAAGCGCACATAACGTAATCGCTGCAACTACCAGGGAGTGGACGGAAGGAGATTTCGTTGGCGCGGCATTCTCCTGGGTTTGGGGCTTTAGTTGTTGTTGTTGTTGCACCTGGAGGATCCGTGGCCGGTGGTGGTGCGTTTGTTGGGGCTACAGTGCAGTCATCACTTCATAATTTAAAACAAAAATAAAATGTATTACTTAACTGGATGTAAAAATTACACATGCAAAAACTTTGTATAGTGTAATACAAACTGTATGTAATTATACAATGGTACATATATGCATCGATATTTTTAAATCTGCTTTACCAGTCAAGAACTCTCTTCATCATTTTGTGAACAGCTTTCATCTGAGCGCCCTCTTGGTTCACTAAATATTTAAAAATATAAATTATTATAAACTAATCCTAATTAAGATATTTTCTATATACTATTGAATAATTTTAATTTAAAATCAATAGTAAAAAAAACTTCTTAATTTTTAAAAACTGAAAGGAATTGTTTACAATAATTTGCATTGAGGTAACCCCACCAGTCCCAACAAGCATTGGGGTTTCCAATCAGCATATTGGCGGCAGCTTGGGGAAACAAGACAATGATGTTATTCAACTCCGCGACTTCCAGATATCCGGTCTTGGTGGCGTAGACGTCGCCAATTTTGTCCCTGAAATTATGATCGTCATGAGAAATTACATATGCTGAAACACCCCAAAATGATTAAATTGCATAAATATCTAGAATTATTACTTGCTCTGTTGACAACCGTGGAAAGCAATGTGGAGTCTACATTGCCGAGTTTTGTCCTTGCAGCCAGAGGGAATGTAGACGTACGCATGGGCATCCATGCTGGCCGCGGAAGGAAGACCAGTAAGGAACTCCCCTTGTTCGTATTCAATCATTTCACCATTAATGGGTGAAGAGCCTGTAGGAGGAATCAAGTCATTGCCCAACAAATGCTTCAAGGTTTCAAAAGCTCCGTGGTAATTGCAGTTATTAATGTACTGCGTGCCCGCCGATGAGGAACCGCAGGCTGCGCCGTAGAAGTTCGTGGGCTGGTAACGTGAACAAAATAAAATATTAAATTATTGTTTTTTTTAAATTTTTAATACTTTTTGATTCATAACAAACTTACGAAACCATGCACTGCTGCTATATCGGTCTTGGTTTGGATAACCGCGCCATAGTGGTCATAGACGTCCTTGATTTTGGTAGCGGAGGCTGTGTAAATAAAAATTAGATTTATGGATTAAATTCTATGAAAACTTTGAAAAATTTTTGAATTTGGCAGTTTCGTTCATTACTGGGATTGACAGTTGTGTCCTTAGTTCCGTGGAAAATAAAAACCTTGGAGCCGCTAATGTTTGAAGTAGCATTGATTTTGCCGCTAGACGCCTGATTATCAATTTCTTTCACCACGTTCGCCACAATCACATTTCCGGGCAATGTCATACACATTGTGGCAGAGGATAGGCCACCTTTACCGCATGAGTATGGTACTGCAAAAATAAACAATTGCATTTTAAATACAAATATATCTATACTGTATATAAACCTGTAGATATACGTATATCATCATTAAATTGTTATATGTAATATTTTGAAGTGGTGCTTATGCTTATAATAACCAATTGAGAAGATTAGCGTCATCGCCTAAACAATTGAATGAGCTAAAAATAATTTCAAATTTGTGAATATCATTTAAATTAAAAGTAAATAAATTGTATTACATCCAGCGAGAATTCCGGCTCCAATAAGTTCGTGCGAGAATGCAAAATGGAACTGCATGGCCATGGCTCC
Source organism: Lipothrix lubbocki (assembly GCA_034696945.1). NCBI lineage: Eukaryota > Metazoa > Arthropoda > Collembola > Symphypleona > Sminthuridae > Lipothrix > Lipothrix lubbocki. The sequence goes on from JAQGAK010003157.1 coordinate 9,532, forward strand.
CCCGGATGACAAACCGGAGCAGCTTACGGTGTTCGGGTCGACATTGTAGCTCCCTGAATTTTGTTCAAATATTGGTTTCTCAATTAATTGCTTTTCTATCATTTATTATAACAACCCACAGTACTTCAATATTATATGTGTATTCTAGTATTATAAATATTCCTTACCTAATTTTACGGCACTCGTTCCCAGGATTGCCAATCCGGCTAACAAAATCACGCAAAGGGTTCCTATGTAATAAAAAATATTTGAGGTAAAGTTGATTATTGTTCTACTATGGTTAAGACAATATTTTGTGTAATTTCTTTGCTTTCTTTGTATTTAATGTTGCATGTAATTACATTTTGTACTTCGTTTATAAATTATTGAATTTGTTTTTAATATGTATAGTTAATTAGTTTATTTAAACTTACTCATATTGAGAGTGTAAATGTCCGTCCTACTTGAAAGTTGAACACGAACTGAAGTTCGTGAGAATATTTGCTAAAGTCAAGTGTGACATGATTTTGCTATTTATTGTCGTACTAACTGACGTCGCACAAGCTACAAAACAAGAGATAAGATGAGGAATCGCGGAATTTACTAACAACCCAACCCTTCTTGATTAATTAGGGATAATAAATTGTCAAGTGTTTACATCGATCGAATCTTCTATAATCAATCATAATATAATTGACATTGTAATTATTACATTGCTTTTATTTCGCTGTAATTTGCTTCAAAATCTCCATACACCTGTCTGTATTAAATGTTACTCATGCGTTTAGAAGTGATTTAAAGTACTGACCCTGTCAGTGGTCAACTTCGGTGTAAATTGATTAATTGGTCATTAGCATTGCATGATTATAACACATGACTTGAATATCCGCATAGGACTTAAGTACATGCAAGATCTGATAAGTTTTTTAATGTTGTAACGACAATAAAATATTGAAGTTCCTGATCTTATTACTCAAATTTATGCGAATTAATTGTACAATAAAACATTGTATATAATACATTATTATTTAAGTAATAGTTTATTAATTAAATAATGAATGCTAAAGATCTAAACAATCCACCTCGTGTATATTAAGCATGGGAAATTCAAAAATAATTAAATGAGATGGCTCTGTACATTTTGCTTCTATTATTTATTTCCTATTGTAATGTAATTTTTAATAATATTTTAATGAAATTGAGAAATATAGGCATGCCTTTAATAAGAATTTGCCGTTCTCATTTCTAATTAATTTTGCCTTGATTTCCCGTAAACTAATCATGAGTTATACCGAACTCTCGCTATAAGATAACGCTATAAATCACTAAAATGAGTCTCTTATACGGGAATTCTCTTATAGAGAGACCTAGTATGCATATAATGGATGCTAGTATGCACCCAAAGGATCTCTTACAGAGAGAATTCTCTTATAAAGAGATCTCTTTTAGCGGTAGTCCGGTGTATGTAAAGAATTCAATTCTGTTCAATATTTTTAATAGTTTTACCATAGGTAGCAATAACCTGAGTCATCGTGATTCATTCTAATGAAGCATTTTACTGTGAACGTGTGAAAAAAGAGCTCGTCAAAAACCAACAATTATTGCAGGAGACATGAGCATTAATCTAAAAGTCGGCGTTAATATTGTATGTTAAAATTTATCATGGCGTGCTTACCCTCAGTCTGGCTGAAAAACTAAAAATTACCACCATAGATTCAGAATTAAATTCTGTGCAAAACCTATGCTTAGTTTACTGAGATTAAGGGTGAAATCTATGAGAAATGAGAATAGCAAACCGTATTGATGACTCTGTACAAACATTATGATATGTTGTATTTGTCCCCCCGTCGGTTATTTCTACGTGTCTCTCTTTCTGCGTAAAAGGCTAAACTCTGCTAACGCTGTTAAAATATGAGTCAGTCAAAACAATTAGCCAAATATAAGTACTCACATAAAATAAACTACTTAAAGATAAACAATTGGTCTGTTTAGAATTTTCTATGCTTGGAAATACAAAAATACTATCTAACATCCCACGGTTCATCTTTAATGGAAGTTTAGGTAATGGAGTTCGCAATGTCTATTAAACAAAGTTTAATCAAGTCTAGGTACCTAAACCAGAACTTTCCCAATGCTGTTTTTTTCATTTCATTCCAGAAGAATTTCATTTTTACGAGTCTTTTGGTTTAGAGTTTCAAGAATGAAATTATTTACATTCGAATTTCACGTTCCTTTAACGTCGTGATTATTTCACTACGAACGTCAGTTTATAGTGACGCAGTACGTGAAAATTTTCATTTCATTTTCCGCGAAGTTGAAACTGTTTCGACTCTACATTTTTATTTTTAGTTTTCTCCGCGAAAATTCCAATGAAACTCAAATGAAATTATATGTAAACTAGCTTTAAGCCCGTGCTCTGCACGGGAAAACACTGATTGGTCGTTATGTTGCATTATGCATGGGGCGAGAATTTGAAATCTTACAGAGCTTTACGGCGAATATAGATGAGGATTAATGCCACATGACTCTAAACGCACCGCTTTATTTAAATTGAAAATTTAAGTAAGAATAAATTACAGTGAAAATGAAATTAGAAATTGACTGGACTATCAACACAGCATAACACGTAAAAATGCTTAGGTGTAGGGTGTAGTATTTAATGACTTGGACTACATGTCGGTGTGCAAATAGACAATCGGGTAAATGGAAAATTGATGTTTTACTCCTTATGGTTTGTCTCTTTTCGGTATGAGAAATTAAACACATTTTACATGTTTTGAAAAATTTAATATGACTTTAAGTAAAAACGTAAAAGACTTTACATCAACATGTTTAAAATGAAATTAAAGAGAAATTCCACGCATCCTACATACATATTTAATAGATTCCAATTTATTAATTTGACTTCAAATAAAAACGTTATAATAATAATCAATACACTACAAGAACAGTAATCGTCCAATTAAAAATTGCGCTGACCAAAGTGAGCACCATTCCTTTGTCAACAAAATACATGTGGCCCATGTTACAGCGAAGTGTCCTTTGGCTCTTCAAATATTTGGTAAATTGGAGCGAATGTTTCCTTCGCTTCCAACTCCACAACATCTTCTCAGCATCGTCATGCAAATTTGCAAGGCAGGTAAACATCAGGACCATGTATCCAAATAACGTCACAGAACCAATCAGAGTCACAATCCGGATTATCCCATCCATCCGGGCAGCACAGTAAATGCAGAAACACACAACCACGGAACCCAACCACTCCAGAACAGGTAAAATCGGTCCGAACATTTCCATGCAAATATCAAACATTATTCTACTAAAAGCATAATGTTTTCGAAACTCCTTCGAAGTCCTCAGGTTGTGTATAGTGTAATGATTTGTCCGATCAAGGCTATGAAATGTAAATTAATATTTTGCAATTATGTAAGTGTTATAATATGATTTTTATGATACTCCGACATTATTAATTGAATAAGAAATCTCACTTCAATTCATTCATAAATCCCCAAGCGTTAAATATTAATTCGAGTCCAGGAAACATATAAAATACAACGTGTGAGACACTGGTTGAGAGCAAGTAAGTATGCAAGAGGAGCTGAGCAACGTTGATTAAAATTGCTGTCAGCCACGACGACGACGAAATGACCGAAGTAAACAGTATCATAAATTCGGGAAACACTAGCCCAATGATTAAAGCCAATACAATAAATGCCACCAAACCTCCCGAAATCAATACCATTATGAAACCAGGTACATCTTCCAAAGCATAATTTAGGCTTGACTCCTCTGCCTTTAACCCCGTCTTCCTGAATCGCCCTGTTATTTAAAAAATGTTAAAAGCAGCAGGCAGCAAGTATTCAATACAAAATGTTCTATAGTTTATTACCTTTCATCACTTCAGATTGCCTAAAATAACTATAGTATACTTCTGGCAAATCGTATCTTACACGAATTTCGTTATTTAGAGCAACAGCGGTTATAGCTGTTATCAATGCTAACATTACGGCAATTATAAATTGAAGCGCGTAATTAGTCGACACTGTTGTGTAGTATGACGAAGCTTGAAAAGCTCTAATTATTAACCATATGAGGTACAAATGTATGATAATAATATTGCAATACCAGCCAACAACATATTTCTTTGGGACGTCGGAACACAATTTGTACTTCACTGGGTCGAAAGTGTAAGGCAAGTACAATAATACTCGATTTAGCCATAATCCTGCGTAAAAGAATTTCTTCGAAATCGGACCAAACGCTGTAGCCAGCATATTTATTTACTTTGACTCTCACTAAAGTTCACTTACAACTTTACTCTTTCTAAGAATTTTTCAATGGAATTGTTAATATTGCTGAAAATAGCTTAAGATTGCTGCTTGAAGCTACTGTTCTGAATTACTGGAAGTTTTTACAACAACACATTTTGGTTTTCATTGCATTTAATATTAAGATTATTTACTGAACAGCCCACTCTTTGGATTAGAAGCAGAAGTCATGTTTATATTCAAGATACCATCCCATCACCCAATGTTTTTCATTGGATTTAATACAGAATAGTATTTACTGAATGCTTTTTGTATTAAATGCTGGAATCATGTTTTGGGCGCGGTGGATGTCAATGACGTCGGAAATTTGTTAAATTTTCAATGGCTTCCCACTGCTCTACTTTATATAAGAAACTTGTTTCTGTTGTATTGACCAGGAAACATTGAATACTTACCGCATTCGTTATGGTTATTTTTATTAGCTAATTTGTGATCAAACTAATTGTCAAATTTAAAATAACTTCAAGCACAGAAGAAACCATTTCGTTGCCTACATATTGCTCATATTTCAGCAAACAGCCATTCGACTACCCGAAAATTCAGTAAATTAGAGTGAATGTCTTCTTTGCTGGCAGCTTAAAATCCTTTCTCTCCATCTTTGTGTTTGTGTCTGTTAGCAAGTAAAGTAAATAACAAACTCTAGCCAAAGTAAAAAAAAAGTATCCAAATGAAGCCGCACAGCCAAATAGAATAGCTAACAAGAGCATTTCTTCTATTCTCACTCATTAAAACCAAAGATGGAATACATTGGCAATAGACCATTTCACAGCTGGTACAACGTTACGAGAGTACATTCATCAGGAAACTAAAAACAATTCGTATCCATTGTACTAAAACTAAACAAGATTAAACTTTACAAAACTCCTTTGCTGTCCTGAACATGTTTGCAGTGTTGTAGTAAGCGCAATCCAAATTGAAACATATAATCCTTACATTTCAAGACATGAACATAGAGCCTGTACAAGTTCTAAGATTGCAGCGAGCATTTAAACAAAACTCGATAAACCACCCCATTCCGTTTCTCAGCTTCAGGGCCCAAATGCTATTTCGAGATAACAAGATAAAGAGGATAAATTCAGTCACCATAAACGCATACAATGTATAACATATACCAGCAAACCAGGCTCTACTTCTATTAAAGGAGTGAGCCTTAAAAGTAGGTTGCTCAACCATATTCCGGAATAAAAGCATTGTCTGGAAAACCGACCTATAACCAACGTCCGTATGGCAATTTTATTCCCAGTTTGCATTTTGCGGGGTTTCATTAAAACAAATTGCAATGATAACTCAAATGATGTGATACTTTTGAAAGATTATAATATTTATAACACAACAAAATGTATTATTTAACTGAATTTAGATATTGCATACATACAAAAACTTTGTATGGGCTAATACTAAGAGCTTGTTAGTACACAGTCCAACGTACATACATATATCCATGTTTTTTAATGTTTTATCAGCCAAGAATTCTCTTCATCATATTGTGCACCGCTTTCATCTGAGCGCCATCTTGGTTCACTAAAAATTTAAAAATTTAAATTTCTATATAAACTAATTCCAACGGTGTTTATTGTATTGTTTAATTTTATTTCTATTTTTATATTGTTTAATTTTAATTTAGAATTAATTGCAAAAAATTCCTTTATTTTTTACTAGAGTTGAAAAGCAATTGCTTACAATAATTTGCATTGAGGTAACCCCACCAGTCCCAACAAGCGTTGGGGTTTCCAATCAGCATATTGACGGCAGCTTGGGGAAACATGACAATGATGTTATTTAACTCAGCGACTTCCAGATAGCCGGTCTTGGTGGCGTAGACGTCGCCGATTTTGTCCCTGAAATTATGATCGTCATGAGAAATTACATATGTTGAAACACCCCAAAATGATTAAATTCCATAAACTTCTAGAATAATTACTTGCTCTGTTGACAACCGTGGAAAGCAATGTGAAGTCTACATTGCCGTGTTTTGTCCTTGCAGCCCGAGGGAATGTAGACGAACCCATGGGCATCCATGCTGGACGCGGAAGGAAGACCAGTAAGGAACTCTCCTTGTTCGTATTCAATCAATTCACCATTAATGGGTGAAGAGCCTGTAGGAGGAGTCAAGTCATTGCCCAACAAATGCTTTAAGGTTTCAAAAGCTCCGTGGTAATTGCAGTTATAAATGTACTGCGTGCCCGCTGACGAGGAACCGCAGGCTGCGCCGTAGAAGTTCGTGGGCTGTTGATATGAACAAGGGGCTGTCCATATATTACGTATACAAGTTTTTCTAAATTTGACCCCCCTACCCCCCAAAAATATACACAACGTAATTTTCAGATACCCCCCTCCCCTATATACGTATACAATAAAAATATGAGCTGCCAAACACCGTATAGGAGGACGGTAATAGGTTCTCCAGACAAAATACCCAATTTTTGATCTCGCTTTACCTGATATCTCAAGAAAATAAAAGTAAATA
>JAQGAK010003158.1:0-16292 GCA_034696945.1 Lipothrix lubbocki
CAGTTGACCTTTGAGGTCACCAGGTCAACTCGTTTTTTAAAAACGCATTTTTCACGTCTAGGGTGACTTGGGTTTTTAGCTGTGGCAATTTTTCCAACCATACTGTTCGGAGTTTTTTATTTTTTACGACGACGGGATATAAAGCCACTACTAGAACTGCTTGACCTTTGGCTTTGGAGGTGTTTTTTGCCCGCACACAAGCTGAATTAGCTTTGGAAACCGCAATAATTGCAACCTCTACTTCCGGGTCAAATTCAGGGCTTGGTATTTGACTGAGCGCAATGAAATTTTGCAAACATGGTACAAAAGTAATAATAAAAACGTATGCAAACTTTCAATGCGCTGTGTAAAAAGCGCGAGATGTTACAGCCCGCCTGGGCCTGTTTCTTTGTTCTCGCCCCACCCTCTGTATAATTTTAGTATTTTTATGAGTATTTTTATTAGTATTATAATTTTAGTATTTTTATTAGTATTATAATTTTAGTATTTTTATTAGTATTATAATTTTAGTGTTTTCAATAGTATTATAATTGTATTTTATTAGTATTGTAATTATAGTATTTGTAGTAGTATTATAATTGTATTTCTATTAGTATTTTAATTTTAGTATTTTTAATAATATTTTAATTTTAGTATTTTTATTAGTATTTTAATTTTAGTATTTTCATAAGTAATATAATTTTAATATTTTTATAAATGTTATAATTTTAGTATTTTGATTATATGATATTTTAATTTAAGTGTAACTAATAATTTTAGTATTAGTACTTATTAGGGCTAGGACTATTTCGCGTTTTTTTCCTTTAAAATTTCGCCAAGGTTAAGTCAATTTTTCGCGGTATTCCGCAAAATTAGGTACGAAATTTCGCAGTATTTTGCAATTTTTATGAACTTTTTCCTAATTTTCTGCTTATTCTGGCTTTAATTTTCGATTTTTAACAACATTTTCACAATTTTTACTGAGGTGATTTTGTTGTTCAATTTCAGCATTTTCGTAACACTAAAAGTAAAAAATTGCTGGACTTCAAATTTCGCGGTATTTGGCGAAAAAGGTGTATATTTCCCAGGATTTCGTATTCTTACACCAATTTCTTACGCATTTCGCGTTTTTCACAAATTTTAAATTTTTTTGGTTTTTAGAATGTTTGGATGTCCAATGTAACAATTCACGCAGCTGGGAATACTCCATTATTCATTTTTAATTTTATAGTGTTTTTAGCGATTTCCCAGCCTTAACTATTAATAATAATACTAAAATTAATAATACAGAAATAATAACACTCAAATAAAAATACTAAACTTATTTCACCAAGATTAGTAATAATCGAAATAATGACACTAAAATTAGCAATATTCAAATAATATTACCGAAATAAAAATCCTAAAATCAATTATACTGAAATAAAAATACTAACGAGGAAACCTCTCGAAAAAAGTCAGTCGCTAGGGCCATGAATTTTGTTTCGCAGGTACCCTACACACAGTATGTGAAAACCTACGTTTCATTATTTCCTACTTTTCTGTTGTTTAGGAGATGCGGCGGTCTAAAGCTTGCATGTAAACAAGGGAAATGCGCATTTTAGAAACTGAAACTTAAACTGTGTGTAGCAAGATAACCATCGATGACGTATTCGGAAGCGAATAAAAATACGGTTCCAACAAGCTATAATTGACGAAAAGCGGTCAACTACAACATGAATTACGTTCTATTTAGGAAAACGTGGGAAAAATCTGATCCCCGCCATGCAAACGTTTTAAAGGTCATTGTTTCGACCTTAAAGATGTGTTATTTGGGTTATTTCCTTCATTTTGAGTATAAGGTCGATGGGATTGTGTTTAAAATCGTTTTAATTGTGTTCAGTTGGGCTTAAAGTAAATGGTCGATTTTTAACAATTAAAAATTAATAGTCCCTTTAACTAATACAATTTATAGCCATTACGTCAGTTTAATTATGATTTAAGGTAAGCATATCGTTGCTGGTTTAAGAACACATTTTAATTAAGGGTGATGTGCTGTAAACATGGTAATGATGCTTTAATCAAATCAAAACGGTATTCAAACACTTTGTAAACTTGTTTATTGTAGACCAACAAATTAATTTTTAAATGTTTTGTCTTAAATGGCGAAAGTGTTGATTTTATTGCTCGCGAGTACGCGCTGGTATTTCTTTTTGATGTTCATTCTTTGCACTTGGCTATTTCTCGTCGTGGAATTTGTCGCCTACCCGTTAGCAGCGCGGATTCACGACGTCTCTGAGAATACTTTGCGTAAATTTGAATTAGATTTAATGAAATTAAAATTTCAGTGGGAACGAGTGGAATTTAAAAAGACTCTTGAATCTCGTTGGAGATTGCGTGTATTTGTTTCGGATTGTTATATCATCAAGAAAACTACTCCTTTGGTTGTTTTAGTGATTGTTTTTAATATTACTCTAAATTTTATTTTGATTGCTTAGAAACGAAGTATTTGGAAAGTAAAGTTATGCAAAGTATCTAATCGTAAAGTTAATGTTTCATATGAATTTTTGATTCTTGTGTCAGTTTGTCATAAAGCAATCACATTAAATGATATTTTTGCATGCCACTTCAAATCTTAAAAAATTTGAGCTTCTGCTTCCCATAAAATATATCCTAAGATAGAGCTAATCGTAAACATTTATAACGGCTTTGCACATGGAGAGTCCAGTGTTATGTGCTTAAAACGTTCCTGTTTGTTCTATTATTCATTCAAATGCGTAAGTATTTCTGCTGGCAACGTAACTCAAGGTTTAAAGAAGTAAAATGCTAGTAATCTTTCAGGTAAAACTGGGTCAGAAAATAAAACACGAGCGTGGGAATTCCTTGATGGAAATAAACAAAAGCTGCTTGTACATGTTCAGTAATTCTGTGAAGTGCAAAAGCAAACGTTGGGTATATGATAACTGCGCATTGTCCAGGGTTCCAGGCCTATCGTAAGTAACTGTAATTTGAACCCTCGAGCTTGTAATTGTGGACTAAACCCCACGTATAGACAAAATTTGTTTTGTGTAATTTTTAAAAATAAGCCAACAGAAAAAACAACAATAACATTTGTAATTTGTAATTGAGTAGGCAAAAATGGCTGGTTTTGGGAAAATAACGGACAAATGTCTGTACTTCATATCATGGCTGTCCGTCAAAACATTTTCCACTCCTTACGAAATTCATAAGCAAAGTGGAAAATTGTGCTTAACAGAATCTCCGTGGCGGAAATACTTTTGGCGTTTTAATGCGGGACTGAGTTTCCTGCTTGCTAATAATATATTTGCGCAAACAACTTTCTACCACAGAGAGTCACAGAATCGGGCGGATGTCATTCAACCGCTTAGGATTTGCATGTGCGCGTGCATGTCCCTCCACTGTTGCTTTCAAATAGTTATGATACTGTGGAATGAGGAATTCCTCAAGTATTTGGAAATTTTACAAATATTCAACAGGGATTTTAAACGTATGAAAAATATTGAGTAAATAAACTAATATATAGTTTTGAATTATTCAGTTAGCATTTGAATTTAAAATGCATGTTTTACTTTGTAGAATATAAATTTCCGGACAATGCGCGATGCTCCTGGATTAAAAATCTACTTTCTGACCAACTCGGGATTTACTCCTTATGCATTTGCTATTGCATGGTGGAATTCATAGTAGTGGTATTTGCTGCAAATATATTCCTTCCCCAGAGTCCACTGGCTTAAACATCCCTATTTTCCAAACCGCATGCCTTTAGTTTACTATCTCGCATGTTAATGGCGCTACCCGCCGTATACACTGCATGTTCAACGTTGCCGGCGACAATTTTCATTGCAGAACTCGGAGCCATTGGGATTTTTCAAGGACTCAGCATGGCCAAAGAGCTACAGTCAGTATACAATTTTAAAGATTTTCCCCAAATTTACATGGGTGTAAAGATAACTAAAATAATTATTACCGATACAAAATTATTTAACACGATTCAAATTTGGATAATTTCAGATATAATCGTGCAAGATATTATACTGTCGAATTTTTGCGATCCGAAAGGATTTTTGTTAAATGTTATCGGCAAATTCTGATTTTGACCATATCAATTCAAACGCTGCACGGCTATTTTGTGCTTCCGGCTTACGAATGGCTGCTAATGGCAATGTCCATTTACGGTGCAGTAACTTTTATCGGCGGTCATGGAATCATGGCTATCATTGGATTATTTATAATGTTGATGTCAATGGTTTTCTTGCTGGTCGTATTCACTATCTTGGCTGAAGTAGACACCGTTACATCCAACGTGCTGCAGTCTTGGAAGGGGAAATCCGTACAACCCTGGGCCCGAAAAACTATCAACGCTTTTGCACCTGTTAAGGCGAATGTGGGACAGTACTATTACGCAGACAGAGGAATAATTTTGACAATTGTGGATGTATTGATTTCGAATACTGTTAATTTACTAATTTCCACGTGAGCAACTATTGGATATGTAGTCTATCGAAATTAAAATGCTTTAAATTTTTTTTGGAATATAGTTTTATCTTTGCCGCAATTTATAACTATAAACGTATTACCATCCACTTTTCCGTATTACAGTGGAACCTCGCTATAAGAGGCCTCCATATAATAAAATTCTCTCTATAAGAGATCCTTTGGGCTCGCATGTCATACATGGTTATATGCATACGAGCTCTCTGTATAAGAGAATTTCTATATACGAGGCAGATTTTGGTGATTTATAGCCTTCTCTTATAGCGAGGTTCCAGTGTACTATACTCCAAAAGGCTTACTTTATATACTTATGCCTTGTCTTAGAGCCAACAACAAGAAGACAAAAAATCCATCTTTCTCCTTTCTCTCTCCTCGTCAACTTTTACATTGAGCAGCCATTATTCCGCAATAACGACTAAACTACTAGAGCACAGTGATGTGCTGTGTGCTGCTGGTCGAAAGTGTGCGCTTCCTTTTTAGTGACAAATCACTACATAGGATCCTCCCTTTCATTTCCTTCATTATCTTACTCTATTCATCCCTTATTGTCCTTCTGTTTTTTTTTTCGTTTTTTTTGCTAAATATGATAGCTATTATATTGGGACATTTTTTGACATTACCGCGATGTCCACACGTTGCGGGAACCGTGAGGGAAAATTTATACATGAGTAGTGCGGTACCGTGAGGGAATTTTGCTACACTGAACGCTCCCTATAAAAGAACGCTATAAATCACCAAAATACGTCTCTTATATGGGAGTTCTCTTATAGAGAGAGCTATAATGCATATAACTATGGATGATATGTGGGCTCAAAGGATCTCTTACAGAGAGAGAGTTCTCTTATATGGGGATCGCTTATAGCGAGAGTCCGGTGCATTGGTACCCTGGGAGGTTTTTGGTTTGTGGTACCGTGAGGGAACTTTATTGCTGGTGGTACTGTGAGGAAATCTTATGAGAAATTCTCTTTTAGAAATTTCGTGGTACGGTGACAGAGAACGTCATTTGTAAATATTACTTGCATGAATATTATTACCGTTAAATAATATTTTCTGATTTATTGTGTCATTTCGTCCACACAGGATTGTTACACAGGAACATATATGATGAGCCGTTACAGAAAATATATACATCTGACTGATAAGCACTGCGGAGGAGATAATCAGCGATAGAATAAAAAAACCTTTATAGATACACGAAAGCTGATATTTGCCCTCACGTTGACTGTGCGGATGCCTCCATGTTATAATAATGCTTTAAGATAGGGGAATTATACCTTTTGGGTGCTTTATCGCTCCATGTTTACACATTGGCGTCTCCACAGATCACTATCAGCTCATCAAATACTTATCATTGGATTGTGGAGAATGAGTTTTTGACTCTATTAATATACAACACACCTGTGTTATGTACGCTTATATCCTATGGATTCTTATGTATATAGGTACTTATGAATAAATAAACAACACTTGGGTAAATATGAAAATATGAAAAACATTAACTATGCAGTCAACACCAAATATCCGACTAAAGCTCAACTTGCTCAATACAATCGTGACCGCATATGCATGTTAAATAACCTAACATATAGGAGACAATACTAATCCAAAGAGCAATCTATTTCTGGTGCACCTTCCGACCTGTCGTCAAAGTCCACGGTGTCGTCTGTCAATTCATAGGCCAACGCTCCGTCAATATGTTTACGCTTCTTAAATGGTACATGCACAACTTATTACTCGTTATTGTTATGACTATTGCCGTTAGAGAAATCTTTTAAACATTTGATACTCAAACGTTTTCAAATTTACAAATCTAACAGAAAATTTACAACATAAAAATGTCAAATGTAATTGAGAATTTCCAATGTAACATACAATTTGTCAATTAAACAGCAAATTTCCAAACGAAACAGCAAATTTACCAATGAAAGAGCAAATTTACCAATGAAATAGCAAATTTACCAATGAAAGAGCAAATTTACAAACAAAATAGCAAATTTACAAATGAAATAGCAAATTTACAAATGAAATAGCAAATTTACAAATGAAATAGCAAATTTACAAATGAAATAGCAAAGTCACAAATGTAACAGAAATGTTACGGTTTTAACAAATAATTTATACATAAAACAGTAAATTTTCAACATCAAATTTAGAACTACAACACAAAATTTTGAGCGCAGCAAAATAGTTTTAATTGTAACAAAATTTTCAAATTTCCAATAAGTTTAAATAGTAATTTTCCACCAAAACCAAATTAGAAACAGTGCTTAACAGTAAATATAGACAGCAAATAATAAGACCCTGATCAGCCCTCGAGAAACGAGAGCAATAAGGAGCGTAAAGAAAGAAGTGGAAATTGGCGATAAGAGCGAAGGCGGGGATGTTGGTTTAATTCAAATCGTGCCTAAGTTGTCATTGAACTTATTAGCGAAGAGCGGAATGGTATGGAGGAGAAAATGCAGCATAGGGTAAAGTACATTGAGAAATATCATATCTATAATACTCACAGGTAGTGTAATAACAATAACAAGTGAGGCATTGTAACTCCTGCAATAACGTCGTTCGCACATATGCAGCAGTCGATGAAAAGGGATAATGCAATGTATAGGTAAAGGCCAATATATTAAATTGTACTGACGGGCTAACTGTGTGTTTGTGGAGGAACATTTAAGGCGCGACGCCAGTCCATATCATCCCCATGTTAAATATATTTACCCTAGGCTGATGAGTATCTAATATTATTACACTATATGTACATCCCCCTTGTACACATGCTAAGTTATATGTACAATGCAAAGTTATATGCACTATGCAAAGTATAGTAATAATACGGGCTTACTTATATACTGACGCCATCATCACCATCACCGAGGTTTTACCTTCATAATCAAAAAGGCTCAGGCTTCTTATCTCCCCGTCTGATCGATGCAACAAGGTAATTAAATTAACTTTTTTATCACCCCATCACCTCCATTCTGTAGCAATATACCATCTATGTACTCGAAATCCCGTAGCCCATCCATGCACACAGACCCATCCACACACCTCAACGTGTCTTGCTCCTGGCGAAAACAACGCCAATATACACATTATCCATTACTTTTCTAATGGGGCTGTCAGAGAGGCTCGCAGGGGCTGTTCAACTACTACGTCAAGCTTAAATGCCAATGCAAATTCTCAAATCTAGTACAAATTCTTGCAGTTGTGACGACACTCTGCATGAGATTTCTTTGATGAACGGTAGAATTCATCGATCATTTTGAGAATACACTGAACTCTCGCTATAAGAGAACGCTATAAATCACCAAAATCAGTCTTCTATCTAGAAATTCTCTTATAGAGAGAGCTAGTATGCATATAACATGTATGATATGTGGGCTTAAAGGATCTCTTACAGAAAGTTCTCTTATATGGAGATCTCTTATAGCGAGAGTCCGGTGTATTTTGAATACCGTAACGACTTACTGAAAGTTGCGACTACAGAATTGAAGATCTACGTCCAAACTTAAAGATCGTAATATGTGAACGGACCCTATAGAGGAAGGCTTATCTATAAGGAAACCCAATTGGAAATAGATCTGCTAAATCCCACCAAACAGGAATAATCGGGAGGATTTATGAGGAAAATCAAAATCTTATTAGGGCACTGACAGGTTGTATGCATACTATGTACCACAATTCATATTATCCGACTATCTCTAGGGTTGTTGTAGTCTGCGACGACAGCCTATCTCTCCGCCATGCTAAGGAGATACGGCCCTGTCATCTGGAACTAAATAACTTGCTACGGCTATCCTTATCCTGCTAATCAATCTCTAAAAAAATGTGATTTCCAATGGTAAAACAGCCACGGCTTTGGAATCAGCCAGCCCCCCATTGCTTCACAAATACATGAATTATTATCATGCTCAAAATTGAGATTTTGAGCAGCAGCAGTAACTACACAAATTCCATATGAATTAAGCTTCTCAATTTTCTCACAACTACATAAAAATGTTTGGTAATACATACAGTGTAACTAACATATTTCTCTAAACCGTGTATGCATGTACATATATATACCTAGATTACATCTACGAATGCGGATGGCTATGTACATGTTGTACATGCATTGATATGCGCACAATAGATTACATCATACGAGAAGTGAGAAGGCAAACGCTCAGAACTGTGTTGCTCTTATAATTTACAGCTTTATAGACAGGCCTGCCGCACTTTCCCCTTCTCCACCGAATCGTCTCCATATAGTTACCAGCATTACAGCATCTCACATTTATCTCTTCGTATTAATAATTTTAGAAAAGGTTCATGTATGATGGCTTGTAGTACATCCAAACCCATTCACATGTGTGAGCAAAGTGCATGTAAAAATACACAGAGTTAATATAACCTTAAGGTTTCTTCCCATGAAATAAAAGCTCTTGTCCACGTCCACGTATACACCGCACGCTAATTATCGAATACAATCTCCTCGCAAAATCTGGGGTGATAAACTCGCAATATGTATCTTGTTATTATTATACTTTGGTTTTGGTTCTCACCATACCACACCACGACCATTATTTTCTTATTACTGACTTGGTAGTTTTCATATCTATCCATTTTACATTGAGTGTGTGTCTGATGATTGCACTTTGCACTTATAACGTTATAACTACATTTAGCTTTGCCTTACATATGTTTGCAACAAGGGTTGAGAGTAAAAAACCGGCTATGTATGTGCATGATTTGTTTTAGCAATGAAATTCGTAAGCCATTTTAAGCAATATTAGCAACCTTTGCGCCAAAAATGGGAATTAATTGTGCCTGGAACAATATTAGGATCAATAGTATTTTAGCGTAATTTTAATAATCTTATGCTAAACACTAGGTTAAAATTTAAACTTTGAAATTTGAAACATTATCAGAATCCAAATTTAAACATTTAAAACATTGAAACTGTAGTGTTGAATTCTACCAAAATCGTTTGAAACTCCACAAGGGTATTTTAAATTGCCGCAAAAGCTATATCCTGCCCCAAGTTGGTAGACAGTGTGCTGTGGGTATTAAGAAGTCAAGGGGACATAAATATACATCTCGATAGGCCGGCCCGTAATTGTTTAGCAGGACAGGATCGCTTAGTGGAATGTAATGTGCAATTTATACACAGACCAATATCTACAACGTTTTACACATATTTCGTTAAACATGCTTGACGTTGTATTCTGGTCCCCATGGTATATATACAGGTACGTTTTAAATACACACAAGATTAACCGCCTTACGTGCGTATGGTACATGTTATATACATAAGGCAAGGTTGTGAAGGCAAGCGGTTATAGACTAGATGTCCGGGAGTTGTAGAGCGACGACGACGAAGAGAGAGACAACGAGGCCGAGCGGGTTTACCGCTCTGGTAACAACGTTTCTACGGATGGTGGTGGTGGTGGTGCTTGCTGTTCTGTTGCTGCTGCTGCTGTTGCAAAGTACCAGGACGGTATCACCCTTGTTATGGGCCTTTCATCAAGTCATCCTATCGGCCGAGCATCAGCCATAACTCAGATAAATTACTGCCAATGTTTGGCCCACAATAAATGATGATAATCTGGCGAAAGCGCTCGGAAACACGATTCACATAAGGTTTGGCTCCCCGACTGTGGGCTCGCTCCCTTTTCACTTAAGCATTGTACAAGGGTACAACACTTGTTTTATAATACACACACTTACATCTAGGTACACATACACTATAGAATATTATTTCTCGATGAGCTTATCCCAGAGCAATTTATGCGTCAATTCTGTCCGCAGTACAGGCATTTCCGTCCAATGGTACAATATTCCTAGTTAGGGACGATACAATGTAATGCACTATATATGCACTATATGCCCTAAGATACCAACACCCTAAGATAGCGACGATGATGATGGCGAGATGACTCTAGCGAGTTGTCAGATTCCTTATGTCGTAGGCAATGCGTCTAATGGGTATTATCAATAATTAGGACATACATACATTGTTACACTACCCCTCTTGTAAATATATATTTGCCCCGTATTCACATCTCTACGCAACATTTCTATCAATGTTCATACACCTCTATGTATTTACGAGTTGTAAGACCGTCTGCCCTCGACGGCCCCACAAGCTCTCATCACTCCTTGATGACAGACTGTTAGTATTGCCATTAGGCCTAATGTGTCATCACCAGTCGCATCATCTTCCGCCGGTCGCATCTCTCTTAAGGCTACTTTATTATACGCGATGTATCCTACCATATGTTTTTTCTTGTACATATAACTACACCGGACTCTCGCTATAAGAGATCTCCATATAAGAGAACTCTCTCTGTAAAAGATCCTTTGGGCACACATATCATACATAGTTGTATGCATACTAGCTCTCTCAATAAGAAAATGTTCAAATAAGAGACTGATTTTGGTGATTTTTAGCGTTCTCTTATAGCGAGAGTTTGGTGTAATAAGTTTAAATCTAGCCATGTTACTTGAATGACCCCGACTGGTTCAAGACATCTTAAAATTGAATTACGTGTTGATTTCCCACGACGCTGCTGCTCTTTTATTCTAAAATGTGTCTACGTACACACGATTATTGTACTCTTAAATCCACGCAAATCTAATCGCAAGAGTTGGGAAGCAGGATCCGCTTATCTTATCGGACCTTCCCATATATTACAAGTATGTATTTATGTACAAGTTATGGTATATATGTGTGTACTGTATACTACGTATATATTATGTACATGTAAATATATGCACATTGGCTCACCACACGGAGCGGGGAAACAACAGCAGCACAGAGAGTGAGAGAGAGAAGCGATAATCTTGGAAATATATTTATACCACTTGCTTAAATTTATCGGGCAGTTTTTAGGGGCGGCGTTAGTGTCCTTAGTAAAATGACCGTTGTCCGTACGTCTGTACGTCCGACGACAGGATATCTCAAGAACGCATGGACCGTTGCAACCAAATTTTGTGTACTTGTTCTTGGGGCCACAAGTAAGATCGGTATTGAAATTGGCCAAAATCAGCCAAGTGGTTTTTTCAAAAACAATTTGTCAGAATTTGTCAGAATTTTGAAATTTTATATTTTATTCAATAACTCTTGAATAAGCAAAGGGATTTCAACCAAAATTATTTTAGGTGTTTTTGGTAAGACTTATAAGCTGTATGTCAAAATTTCCTAAAATCGGAAGGGTAGTTTTCTTTTAAATTCAAAATTTCAGAATTTTAAATTAAATTTTTTATACATCTAAAAACCCCAAAGCAAACCAGGGAATACATTTATATTTTTTACACTTATTCTTGGGACCATTATCAGCATACGTATTATTCAACTTTGGTTGAAATTGACTGCGTAGTCTTGTAAAAAAATATCAAAATTAGTAAATTTTTCCGATTTCAAGGATAACTCTTAAATAAGCACATAATACATACATCCATAATAATCCATATATGTAATTAGGGGTCGTCTCAGCTATTGAAATTCCCTTTGTCCATATGTTCGTACGTCCGTCGGTAGCGTATCTCAACGAAGCATGGACGAGTTACAATAAAAAAATGCTTTTACTGCTGGGTAATGAAGCGCTTTCAAATAAGTTTTTTATGAAATAACTTTGTGTATACGTCCCCTCTGGGGAATAACGCCGAGCGCTGACGCCGCCCCTTCGCGCAAGCCCTAAATTATCGCGAAGCGATGATTTTTATTATGGTGTAAATGCATGTGTTTAATTTATATATAAAGAATTATTTTTAATACGTGGGGGATAATCAGCAAAGATTTGAATAATAATGCGTGGCTTAGAGGGTGGAGGATGTCTGTATACAAAATACCTTATAATATATCCTTAAGGAAAATATAACTATCTTCACAGTTCCTAAAAACTAATACAAATTACTACGCTACTACAACCAGAAATATCACAATTCCAATGCAAAACTAAAGCATGACCTATGTGATTACATTGTCATGATCATGAGTATAGCGCATTTATACGGCAAGCAACCCACTGCTGCTAGAAAACTGCTGCTAACATTAGGTACTGCATATTGTAATGTGGGAAAATATTCAGCAGTTCCTACCACATATGTGCCTGTGCACATGGTAAATAACCGGGATAGTCACTATTGCTTTGTAAACATTAAAAATAATATTCGAAGGCTGTAGTCATTCTGACTACATTTTAGCTACTGTGGGTATTGTTATATTTGCCTCTTCAACAATAGGCATTCGATGTAATTAAAATGTTTGTCTATGGATCTATATAAATCTGTTGGGATAATATTAATATATATGTATGTGTACATATGTACTTTAGAATAACAACAATGTTTTATTTCCATAAGTATCCATGTATATACATCGGTGATGACTGATGACTGATTGTGAGAAATGTGAGAATATAGGATCAGAACAATAGATGTACAAGGGATATATGGAATATAGCATTAGCAAAAAAAGAAGGTTAAGCCTATATAAATTACATTATGGTGCACCATAATCCATCCATATGGATATTCGTTTATACTTTTTTATATAAATAAAATATAATATGTAAGTTACACACCATAATGTATTGAATTTTTTATGACAAAATTACACACAAAAAGCGTAGGCAGTTTTTTGTTGGGTTTTGTGTTGTTGACGAGAAATTCTCTGTATAGATATAACATTTTCCCCATATGTAGTATATATACATACAAATGTATATATGTATATGTATAATGATAATAATAATAACGAACGATAAAAACGATGTGCTCTTATCTGCACTATTCCAAACAGATTTCCCTCCCGATAAGCCCGGCTACCAAGGCTATTTGCTCCTCAGCCTAATGGACTTTCCAACTTAAAGGTTAACCTTTTTTCTTATGATTAATAATATGCTTATGCACTATGAGCTTTGCTCGTAATATTCTCTTGTTCTCATTTTAGTGCAGGTATAGTTATACTATAAGCATTTATACCATAATATATTATTGTACTGGAAACTTTTGGTTTTTATTTTGCCTTATTTTGCCTTATTGTTTATGTTACAATTACTGTTGTTTTTCCATCATTTTACACCATCGCCATCGCCTTATTGTATTCTCATATAAATCTTGGTGTTGGAATATGTATTAGGTGGAACAGTATTTATGGAAAAAATTAAACGTATTTATATTTATTCATTTTGATTTATTTGTGGTCAAATTTAAACCTTATACTGTATTAATTTTGTATTAATTTCATTTTGGCTGTGACTTGTGAGAAATTACTTGAGAATTGTGACGAAATTAGTCTAAGAAGTGGATTGGTGACCTAGAAATATATTCTTTCAAAAACTGAATGAAGGGCGGTAATTTCCTTTAAAAAATAAATTATGGCTTGCCGTCATTTATGAGAAACTACTTGGAGGAGAGTCAGAAAAACCAACAAAAGTGGTACGGAGGTAGTAATTTCAATGCATAAATCCTCTGTAAATGGGAAGAGCACAATAGTCATTTGAATCAATTATTTCTCATGTTTTTATAAGAATATATGAGTTTTCAATACCAATTCCTAGGTTGATTTATTATGAATTTAGGCAATAACTTCTGATTTAAAAAATTTTGAGTCTGATTGTGTTATAATAATTAAATAACAAGATCTGTTTGGGATAATTACATTTGATGAAAATTTTCTTAAACGTTCCTCCTGCATCGCCCCGACACTTTTTAAATTGCAAACACCGCGATTCAGACTCCGATGCAGAAATCCGAAGGCGTTAACAGATCGTTTTGGAATGGAGAAATCTACGGAGGGATGTTAATTTATAAATGGGCTTTTCACCATTCGTTATCTCTTAGGTATGTATTTACAAGGTATATGGTATATAGCATGCATATATACTTATATACATGAAACGCACATAATGGCAAAGCCCGACTGGAAGGACGCTTAAAGGAAGGAACGGGGTGAAAGGCAGCGGAGGTCTCGAGTCCAGGCTCATTTCGTATGTATGGAGCGATGTGGAACTTGATGGATAGCCAGGGCAGAGGGCATTTCATTTCCCGTCTAACTCCAACGTGTCTCTATGTAGTCCATGTGAGATACACTACACTTCACTTCTCTTATTCTCTACCTTATTTCTCTTTACTTCTACCATTTGCAGCATCCTTTCCAGCTTCGGTGTGCCCTGCATCGGATTTTGTTAGAATTTGAACCCTTGTAGAGATTTTAATGCTTTCGATTTCAAACTTCAGTAGTCAATTTTGTAATTTTGCTTGAATTTTTCCGCCGGAATTCTTTTTTGCATCGAAATTATTTGACTGCATTGAAATTCAATTTGCATGGATATTTGATGTTGTTACGGAATGATATCACTGTTTTTAAAATTTCAACGAATTATTACATTTGTATTTAATCGAATTTTGATAGCAATTCGTGTGTTTTCCTTGCATTTTTTGTACTTTCACTTTGCTTTACTTGCATGTTGCGTCGGAAATTACACCAAATGTCTGGCAAAGAAATGCTTTCAATTGGCAATAATTGATTCTAAATATTAAACTAGATATTCTCC
Source organism: Lipothrix lubbocki (assembly GCA_034696945.1). Lineage (NCBI taxonomy): Eukaryota > Metazoa > Arthropoda > Collembola > Symphypleona > Sminthuridae > Lipothrix > Lipothrix lubbocki. Next base: position 15,012 of record JAQGAK010003158.1, read on the forward strand.
CAGCGAAATTTGCATTGCTAAATACGTCGAGATTAAAGAAGCTGATTTAAATAAAGACATTAAATAGAAATCCAACCCGACCAAAAGAAATCTTCCTAACATCGGCCTGCAAAAACGAAATCTATTTAAATTGACCCAATCAGCCCGCTCCATTGGAGTGAATGTAATGCGGTGACAATAAGAGAAAATGTCGGGGCGAATGGCTGAACTTAATCATTAAACACAGACAGCAGACCACCCACCCCTGCTTCGCCCTGACGACCATTTAACAGTGCATTCTTGGAACATAGAGAAGTGAGAGGATTATATAACAAATGACTTTCCTTTACACTTGCCATGCTTTTAAAATCCGCTGTCGATTAAAGCAAGATTTCAAACTGCGGGACACGTACATCAAATCCGGCTCGAAGGACCATTCAACAAGACCCTTCATTTCCGGCTCGGGCGTGATGTGCCTAATCTTGAAATCACTTTTTGTTCAATTTGCTCCTCTCTTTGGATATCCAGTCCGTGGACTGGAGGAGCCAATTGGAAGGGGCCGTTCCAATATATCGTTTTTACTAATGAAATTTAAATTTACCGGTATTTTCGTTAATATTTATATAAATTTCTGGACGAATTTCTTCGTTACAGAAAGTATTCATGTTTAAATTAATGGATACGTGGTTAAATGGTAAATTCCTTATTCGCCAAGCTTTCGAACACAATCTGTGATCATCATCAGGGCATCGCAGAACAATACAGAAACTCCATTAGAATTCATTTTGGAACAATAAAATTACAATAAAATATTTTTTTAAATTGTCAAATTTATTATCCCATTGGAATTTAAAATAATTAGCAAATATAATTTTACGCCGAAATTTCCAACAATTGTCGAATTTAACTTCCAGCCGGAATATTTAAAAATTAGTAAATAAAATATTAATCATTTTTCGAAATAAATGGATACGTGGTAAATGGGATTCTTATTTATTTGCCAAGCTTTCGTACAAAATCTGTGAACATCAGGGCGAGATCAAGAATCTAATAATAATTACTTTTCATTATACATTTTAATGCATAATGAATTCGAGATAAAAATCTCCTCTATTATAAAACCGGTGTAACGTCCGTCCGTCACGCTTTTACGATCCCCATACTTTAAGGGTCTGACTTGATCAACATACTTTACTTTTAGGGACTGACTTGATCAACATACTTTTAAAAAAAATATTGGGTTTATACTCCGATGTACCAGAAGGCTATACAGAGTCGTCAACCATCTTATCCTTTATTATT
>JAQGAK010003159.1:0-16287 GCA_034696945.1 Lipothrix lubbocki
ACTCGCAAAATCTATACCAATGTCAAGTATTTTGTTTATGTTTTTTAAGGTAGAAATTCGCACTCGCAACTGTGCGATACGCAAGAGCCAGACTACATGTGTAAATAATCTCTATTGGTAATACATAATCTCTATGCAGTTTCATTCGGACCTTATTGGTTTTAAAGTATAATCAGAATCATGAAACTTACAGTTTGTGGCACGTGAAACACTTCAGCTGGAATAGGATATTAATTGAAATGACCTGAAAGAAAAAAAGCCATGAACTGTTACAAATTTTCGGAAACCCATAAACTGTACGATAGGTGATAAAATCCTTCTATAAGGCATAATAACAGCCGGGTAATATTTTGTACAAGGAATTTAGTAAGTACATTACTATTACATATACAAGTGACAGGTGAGCGTATTATTACCAAAATTATATAATTAATAGCAACGACGGATGCATCAATGTATGTAGCAATTGAAAAATTGATGATCACATACATTTCGCTATATAATTACTTGAGGTGCAAGGTATAGGCTATACATATTTCTCAATTTTTCTTAAATGAAAGACGGACTATAACCCCTATCATGTTGCGAAGTGAGTTAACTCCAATTTTGCATACAAAAAGCAATACAATTTCAAATCATTGGTATTCCATAGCCTTTAAAAATATTAATTTTACTTGGTCCAAACGATATCATTGCTGTAGTAAACTCGTCTTACTTTAAAATTATAGTCGATAACGCTTCTTACGTATAACAAAAAATTTGGACAACCCACCTTGCATCTCAAGTAACGATGTATACAATGTACATTCATTACCAAAATCATGTAATACACTAATTGTAAGTACAGTTATTGAGGATCTGTTTCCTATAATATTTGAAGACGGACACTTATGATTTAAGTTTTTAAAAATAAAAATGACTTATATGTACAAGGTGGATACATCTACTTAATGGCTACCTATACTATACTTAATTAATTATTATTAGATTACAAACGATACTTTACTGTTAAATTATTTAGAATAAAGATGTGAGACTGTACCATAAATCTGTTGTTAGCTATAAATTGATTATTGCAGAAGTGTGTATTGGTCCAAGATTGAAATACACATCAAGGGCGTGAATTTTTTTGCCCGGATTATACAGAAAACAACGAACTTGAAAATTATATTGCGTAAAACAAGGAAGCACGTTAGCTGGTGCGCCTATATAGAGTTTACTCTAACAATAAGTAAACGATCAACACCAATGACCAAATACTTGAATGTGTAGCTAGGCTGCTTCACTTTTCACACATTAGTTTCCTTGTATTTTCATTACGTGTGTACGATTACTATCTATTTTCCATATTACTAAATCCAGTTGACATGTACTTATTTACATCGACATTAAGTGCAATAGTTGTATAGTTTATATGTATTATTATGGAAACCATCAAACCACGTTGATTTGGCGACAGGCTCAAAAGTGAATGTATGAAATATAACATGCTATCATCGTGTTAATCAGAACATGAGAGCACACTATACTTACACACTTGTGAAAGTAATCAAGACTAATAATCCTATACGTCATTTCTCGGAACTCCATTAGATAACCAAGATAAACTTTGACGCGACAAATTAAAGCCGTAATAGCTGTATAGACTACACGCATATCCAATTTTTAACTCAGCGACACCTAAAAGATTGTTTTTTTTGTATACTACATTATGCATGCTTATCAATGTTAAAATTTGCACATCACACTATAACTGCATGGTAATGTACAGTACAAATTTACAACATAAATACAATAAATCAGAACGTCCAAAATCTTCCCAGAAGTTGTATGAGTTCTCAAAGAGTTCGCTAATAAGCGTAGTCACAGTCACGTACACATTGCTTTATATACTTAAATGCTGTTTCTCATTAAAACATCATTTCATTAATGGGTGCTCCGATCTAAACCCTCCCTCGTGCTTTTTAGTAAGTTATAGAAAGCTTGAATGTGGCAGTTAGCATTAGTTTTGCATGTTTGTGCGCTGTGGTGAGACACATGAAATTGATTTCTCTACTCCGCACATTTTACATTTTTAATTCGCCGATCACTGCTTCTGTAGACTTGCCAAAAAGTAAGTCGGGTTACGGTAAACGAGGTTATCAGCTTCCAATTACAATGTGTGATTTATAAATGAGTTCGGCACCATAGGCTAAATTCACTAGTTTCAAAATAAATTGTTTTAGGAAAAATGAAGAAAGCTTTTAAATTAAATCATTTAAGTGACAGTTTACACGAATTTTCAAAATACAGCATTTTCTGCGATGACTGACAAGATTCGTTAATATTTGAGTGGAGCACGTTGCGCAATTAATCAAGCATACCATAACATATAATAATTTAAATATAAAAGTTGGATTTAGACTTGGGAAACGCCGACTTAGAATACCTGATGAAGTGATGAAGATGAACAGGATAAAGGATGGAACCCGATAAATAAAAATATATATGTACATGAAGCGAAATTGCCCTTTAGCTTTAAAGCGTAAAAATTAAAAGTATCTACACATACCACAAAGAGTTAGAGTACGACAAAAATACTAAAAATAAATGAAAATTAATGAAAATTAAAAGGTTCAAACCAATTTCATACAAAAGTAATAATCTTCCCAAATTATTGCCGTCGCATTTCACACAATTATACTTACTTATTTTTTATTATTCTTCAGAATATTGTTTTAACGAACGCGGAAGTACAAATATTTTGACCACATATGTAAATCGCAAATACAATAATTAGAAAGATCTAATTATTATTACCTTTACCTTTCCACGATAATGAGTTCTAATAGTAATTAATTCAAAACCAACATTGTCGATGCCAAAACAAATATATTTTCTATCCAAAGTATAATAAATTCATACATTGGCGTAGCTAATACTTGGAATTGGAATAATTCAATAAATAATAGAAGTATTTAAGTAAATAATCAATAAATTATGCCCAGTCCACTTATAAACTCTGACCATGGCCATTAACTGCCAACGTGATTTGGTATTTATATAGAATAGTTATCATTTATCATTCTCCAACTATCACCCATAATCATCCCAATTATTATAGCAAATAACAATCAAACTAAAATGTACCTTCATAATTTTTTAACATTATAAAACCCGAGTGTAAAATATTTATTTTGTCCTTCCTTCACATTGTTGTTAATGACAGCTTGACAATAAAATAAATTAGAGCTTAAACTACATTTACTTAATCGATTTGACTGGTAATGATTAATGGTAGGTTATAAGTAAAAGAATAAAAAGGCGGCGTTTAAGCTACCCGACATTTGATACAATAGAGGATTGACGGGCATTTACATTTGCGGACTTCGGACTTGGGGCTCGCAGAAACGGAGTCGTTCCAACCTTGAAACCTAAAGTCACATTCTGGTTCAATTTAAAATTACCGAACTACCGCGACATCTTTAGGTCCTCATTGCTTACTGCAGGGTTGGGAAACATCCCGAAGTTTGAAGTCCGAGGAAGGTTCGCTAATTTCGCTATACTGCAGCAACTATTCCGGTGAAGTAGGTATTGGAAAAAAATTATTTTAATTAAATTTAATCTCATATTTCATTTAAAAGTTTGTTAGTTGTGCAGCTGAATATTTTAATTATTAAATTAAAAGGTTTTTGTTACATTGGTTTGATGTTTACATGTAGATTTTTTGTATTTATGTAGAGCAGGATTCTTTGATATATTTTTGGAATAGTGTGGGATCAGGCAGGCAAAATCTGCTAAAGAAATTTAATTTAATTTAATTAAAATGAGGTGTTACTAGTAATGGAAATGTGATGTTTTGAAAAAATTTTAATGGTTTTTTTATTGCATTTTTTCTAGGAAATCCAGCTGTTTGTCGTCTGAGCCAAGATGAGTTTCCTTGTCCGAGCGCAATCCTCAGTCTCCTTGAACTTAAGGAGGAACTTGGGGTTCACGGCTATTGTGGGCCAGAAAGCTACTGATACCATTCAGAGGCTTTTTGTTCAAGCCATTAAGGAGTACGATCAGAAGAGCAAGTAAGTTTAGCAAGATCGATTGAGTACAAACTAAAAAACAACATGTGGGTTGTGGCCCTGGTACTATTCACATCTTTGGGCGTTGCTTGTTGCAAATTTCGAAGGAAATGCTGTTTCACTGTGGAAATTTGTGATGATTCTTCTAATTATATCATGGCGGAGAACTATAATATTCTATTTGTAAAACAGGTCAGCTGGAGGCAAGCTGGTTGAACCTACACCTGAAACTGAGAAGGAATTGAAACAGGAATTGGATAGAGTTGCTAAGGTTTACGGCGGTGGGCAAGGAGTTGATATGACTAAGTTCCCTACATTTAACTTCCAAGGTAATTCAATGTTCTTGCTTGTCCGGCGATAGTAAATATGATGATTTACAATTTAGTTGTTAAATTAAAACATTTTTCTATTCACAGAGCCCAAAATTGATCCTATCAACCAACAGCAGTAATAGGAACCCTTAGCCGAATGTAAAGCCATGTAGTGAACTAATGAATTTATTGTAAATTATAGCAGTCAGATAAAACAATTGGTTGTACGTGAAACCGTTGAAAATATGAAGGGAATAGCATAAATTCAATTATTAAAGAATGATTTCATTCCTGGAATAGTAATCATTGTAATTCGAAAAAGTTTCTCCTTTATTGGTCGTCATAATTAGTATAAAAACATATGCGGTGCCATGAGCTTTGAATGTGTGCTTACAAAAACAATTAATTAGGTATATTAGTCTACTGCGAGAGACCAAAATAAGGCAAGTATTCTGGAAACAGATGGTTTAAAACCATTATAACGTAGAGTCAGGATGGTCACTAGCAAGCGCTCATTTTAAGAATCCATTCCACGTTTTGAAGGAGTAGTGGCATGCCAAAACGCTCAGCTATTTCTTTGAAAATTTGTAACCTTGCTTTAGTCTGGCTGACGTCTACTATCGTCTGTAGCTCTCCAGCACAGGGACACCTAGTTGTAATGTTATTGTCCTTGACCTGGATGCAAATCATTTATTTGTACATTGTTAACGAACAGTTATTATCAATATAGTCAAAGGGTTTGCGAATACCTCGTGACACTTTTTGCACTGCAAATCCTGGAGAACAAATGCCATCAATTTCCGATTGACAACATCTACTAAACTGATTTCCATGTCCGCTGTATCATAATCCGACTTGCATGTAGGACACCTCCAGCACGGCCTTGATGTTGCAATTGGAAGATTCATTTAATATCCTGAAGCTTGCGTTTAAAAAACGAAAATTTGAATAATTACAAAAAACTTACAATTCTCTCGAGAAGTCAATATTTGGGTCCTTGCATAAATCGATGTCTCTACATTCATTGCAAACTTTGCAAATTACTTCGGGTAAGACTAAGGATATACATGGATCTCGCCACTGGGCTTCATCGCTGAACTCTCCGACTCCAATTAGTTTTAACATGTTACGCCTAAGTTTATAGGCTTCATCTTCTATAGAGCTGTCCAGAGATAAAACCTAATTCCAACAAAAATCAAATTACTTCGACTGCATTGTCAGCTAAGGATTATTTAAATGCAGTATACCTTATGAATAGCTTTTACAAATTCCAGGGAAGGCTTATTTTTGTTATTTGTTGAAATAGAGTAGGTTGGAGAAACATCGTCCTCAGCTTTTGTGTATGCGGGATATTTTTTTTCAACTTGCTGAACAATTCTGTAATAGTAAATTTTCATTGAAGTTACCGAGTACTTACCATTAACAAAACAAAAACAAAAATTAAGCATACAAAACAAATGAAATTACAAAAAAAAGAAATTAATTACAGGAATAAGTTTTGAGTTAGCTCTCCTTGAACTAAGGTCTTTGCAAAATTAGATGTGTTGTCCAACAGAGGATTGTTATGCTGACGCCTTGGTGTCTGACTGCCTTTCCTCCTGCGAACTGGCGTATGCCCTGGTGTAAACCCATCTATCTCATCCCTCAAGTGCTTATGAATAGAAAGTATGTAGCTGGCAATAATCGTCTTGAAATTTACTTTACAATTTCCCACATCTGGTAAGTAATTTACCAATGCCCAATTCATGTCGATTTCAGGCTACGGATTGTACATACATGCATCATTGTTTAATTTAAGGTGCCTTAATAAATGCTTTGGCTGCAAAACGTTTGCAATTATACTTATGCTTATATACAACTGAAAGCAACGCCATGCAAAATGAGCTATCACGAACCTCATCTTCATCATCGTCACTAGCTAGATCTTCTAGCTCGATTTCACTCTCTTCGTCTTCACTATCACTGTCATCATTCTTGCGTTTCTTTTTCCCTTTCGTTCCCTTAGAAATGTTAATAGGTTTACTTTTCACGACCATGGATGCTGGATCAGCTACCTTTCCTCTTATACCAGCAAAATTAGCCTAAAAGTTGTTGTAAATTAGTTACTCATTTTAGTATGTAACTTAGGAAAATTCTGCAATCATAATCGCTTTCATTATACAGAAAGGAGTTAACGCCTTACCACGTCGAGCCACATAAGGTACTCCCAAGAACGCTTCATTTTAACGTCAATGGTGTGGAAAAACTCTCGATTTTTAATGTTTGCGGTCACATATTCCACATAGCTTATTGCATCTGCCACTCGGTTTTTCTTCGTGCAGATGATAATCTTACTAAAATCAGCGTAAACTACAGCTGCACCTAATCGCATAAACTCCGCAACCAACTACAAATTTAAAACAAAATCATTATCTAATCTGCGGTGTCATGTTAGTTTCCAGTTTAGGCTATCATTACCTGAATAAACAGCTTTTTCATCAAATTATTTAAAGTCTTCCGCAACGCAGGATCATATAGTAAAGTATGTGGAGTGCGAAGCCATCTAAAATACAATTTCCTTATTACACCTGAATTTCTGTAAATTGCACAATTGATTTTAAGATTAAATTATATACCTGTAGAACGTAGTGAGCTGATAATCGGCTTGTTCATTCCTAAGTAGGGAAACATCTCTCAACCAAGCATTGACCAGCCCCCGGAGAACTCTAAAAGCATTGCTACAAAGAGCGGTTTCATCATAACTGGAAACAGAGGGGCCCGGTGCATTTCCCATCATCTCTTCTAAAGATTGCGTTGGTAAATTATCAAACGCAACGGTAGCACAAGTTCCCTCGATATCATGAACATGATGAGCCTGGAGTATAGTATTTACGGCCAGACCATCTATTTCCAGTTCCACACATACGGACTGATAGCATCCAGGATTATTAATGACAATACTATTGTGTTCTTCGAACTCAGTTATTAACCTTGAGGACAAAATGAAAACACTTAGTAAACATTTAGCTAATTAAATTAAATGTTTACATCTAATAATGCAGCCGCAATATGTATAATGTACCGATTATCATCAGCTTCCTTGCCACCCAAGTCAGGTTTCTCAGTTGGTGAACACCAAAGCACGTAGTTGTTTTTCAATAGTTGTCTCGCGTACATTACATCACAAGCAAACAAACAAGAATCCGTTGGAAGATTGCCGACAGGTGTATGGAAATACCGGCTTTGGTTAATCGAGACTTTAAGGACAGTCTTAATCCTCAAAAAATGTCTGATTACAAACCGACAACCAACACGCTGCCAGTCCAAGTTACTGTACAAATTATCAACATCTGACACATGGATTGGAACCAAAGGAAATTCGGACATGGCGGGAACGGCGTTAGTCCAGTTTGGTAATGCTGTGTCAAAAAATAAGAATGAGTTCATTTAATTTTGGGTGCCAGAATATGAGAAGCAAGTAAGAATACAATCAACTTAACATACGGATCAGAGACTGCACAGCGATAAACGTAGGCCCACGTTTTTCCTCCCTGTAAGCTTGAAGAAGTCTTTGAATGTATCGATACACCTGTTTAGGATCTGTTTCCACTCGTGAATCGAAATTGTAATCAGACTCCATGAGCGTTTCCTCCGGTTCACCTTTAGATATTCTGCAAGATGGAAAGAAATACCAGAATTTAAAGTATAACCATAAAACCAATTATTATGTTCCTAAACAAAATTCTCACCGTTCCGTTCTGACAGCATTATACAGGTTGTTCAAATTCGGCAACTGATTCGTACGAACAGTATCAATAGCAAATACGGATGCTTTTTTGGATGCGGGGATAAAAAGCGCCACGATAGTTTTATTCCCACATTTGTGATGATAAAGATAAAGGTATTTAATGTGATTCAAGTCCATGTAAGGGAAATCCTTGTTTAATTCTCGAAAATTCAACTGATTGAGTTCGAAGGTGTCTCCAACCTCTCGCATTTGCCTTGCTGCTTGTCTATCCACTGTAACTACACAGCCCAAATTAACTATTGCTCGGAAGATTAAAGGAACTTGCGTCTCATAAATTCCGTCAATACTTGGATTCGTCGCCATGTCAGTATCAAAGTCACTATAAATATAAAAAATGCATATATTACATGTGCAAACACCTATCTGTAATTATAATTATTGCCAAAAAACATACTTGCAAGTTTGCTGGAATAATTCTTCAGGAATAGAATATTCATACAAATGAAAGCCAGGTTGAGCTCTTGGAAGGATCTTAGTACTCTTTCTATAATTATCTCCTTCACATTTGGCCTCCTTGGAATTCAAATAGAAAATCCTAGGAATGACTAATTTCAACTGATGTAGTTCTGTTCCTATCAGGGCCCAGATTTTAAATAGGCCCGGATGACCTGTTTCCACGAATTGAATTATCTGCCAAGGTGAATCTAATAAGGTCCGTTGAGCTCGCTTAATGAACCCACCCAATGTAACTGGACCCGTGGTTCTTCTATCAGCAGTTAAACTATTTCTAGCAAAACTAAAATCGTCGGAATCGTCGTTGGAACGGAGGCGCTTTAATTTTTCCGCTCGTTGCTTTTTCTGAAACTCCCACTTCTTTTTGTGAAATGCTACCCAGGCATCAATCGATTCCTAAGTCAAAGAAAAACAGCAATTTTAATGAACTAAAACTTTCAGCTTTCTTTCACATTACATGATAAAATCGGTTAAAACTCACCCCCGTTGTTCCCATCGGAGGAGCAGGGCCAAGCACCTCCCTCCATGTTTTAGAATAATCTTCATCGGCTGACCGATCCCTTCGCTTCCTCTTAGAATTAGCAACAATCGGTTTAGTGCCTCGAGATTTTCTTTGTCCAATATCTTCAATATCTCCTACAATTTCCCCGCCGTTGTCTATTTCACCTTCTTCATCGCTGTTCTCCTGCAAAGTCCAATTACCCAGTAGCTCAGGAAATGTTATAATAACTATAAATAATTTTATAAATAAGGTGAATTGACATTCTAATACCTCAATAGTTGAGAAAACTTTCGGAGCAATTTTAAACATCTCATTAATTTTCCGTTGTTTCAGTACGTCTGTCTTTTCTAGCATGCGCTTATGCAACCAATCTGGATGAGCCACACGAGGAACAGGATTTGAAACCTATGAACATTCAGAAACATAACATTCGAATCGTCGATAACTTTCAGGAATTTAAAAAGCTAAAATCAAGAGCAGCTATTCCCGAGGGTAAAATCTAACCCCTTGTAGCGCAGCAGGAATGGTGACTATCTTTTGAATGCAACCACCAAGTCTTTCGATATAGTAATTCCAGTCAAGAAGTCCACGAATATCGAAGTCATCTATACTATTATCCTTCAACCACCGGCGCAAAAAATGCTTTCGAACACTGTACTCAGCTTGAAAGATTGCTAATGGGATCGCTCTAATATGACATTACAATATAGAAAAAGTGTTATTTTTGTAAAAGTGTTCATTTATCAAACCAAAATTAACTTTCATTGTCAACAATACCTTTCGGTAACTGGTGCTCCATCCGGCTTCCTGGTAATTATGAAACGACAACTCAAACCAGCATCTTTTACCATTTGATCCCCTAAAAATTCTGCAAGTCTTTTTGCAGTGCTGATGGATGTAGATTTTTGCGATCCGTAATCCTCCAACTTTCTACTCATGCTTCGATTTTCAGAAATTAATTCAAATAATTCAGAATCGGGCATGTCAGCCGCCTGGAATAATTCAAAATTTTGTTTAAAAGTTTAGTATTAAAAGTTTAACGGGCTGTTGCCAACAGTTAGACAAAGTTTTAACTTACTTTGGAATAAAGCACATCTAACCAGTAGTCAGCAACACGTGCAACGCTTTCATAACAAGATTCTAAGGAATCTCCCTTCAGAAATGCATCAAATACAGAAGATTGAAAATTTTTAATAAGTTGAAGCTCGCCTCGTCGCTTTACTTCAAACCTGTAATCATTTGTAATAGTAAATGTATGTAAGAAATCATTTTAAGAGTGTCATTATAACATTAAAATATTATTTGGTGATTTTAAGAAGGAATATCACAGTACCCCTTTAGTTCTGCCAGACTTTTGTCCAAGTTGAACACAGCATACCGCTTCTTCAATTTTTTCCCTTCTTCCTTAGCAGCTGGAAGTATCATGGCCAGGTAAGGTCCGTCAACTTCAAAGAAAATTGAATTTTCGTGTCTTAATTCATAAGTTAAAGTCTCTTGACTAACCAACTCATGATATTGCTTATTGGTGAATTCTTCCTGTAAAACAAATAGAGGTATAAAAATCAAAACAATCAATAACAACTTTAGATATATGAATTCGTTGTTAATAACAGCAACCAACCTTGACCATCAGGTTCAATACAGCGTTAGCGTACGAAATAGAAATTTTAGGCTTCTTAGGATTCGTTGTCTTGAGTGTATAGTTCTCCGGAAATGAAGAAGGTAGCATGCACCAAATTCCATCAGTATCCAATTCCAAAGGTCGACCAACTCTCTCAATTATTTCCCGAGCTTTCCGAATGATGTTAGCACCCGTGTGACAAACGATTCCAGCCATTTCCATACTATGCCACCTAGCCCTGTATTGAACATTACGAACGATTTAACTGAGTATTATTATCTTCATTTTATTAAAGAAAAAGTATTAAATAACATATTAAGCTTGTCATATATTATAAACCACGTAAAACCAATTAAAATTGGATTAAAAAGTATTTCGTACCCTCTTCTCATGACGTAGCCATAAAATGAATTTAAAATACATTTATGGGCCAACTGCAGGGAATCGTACAAAATCTCACGATTTTTTGCTGATTTAATTTTGGCTGGATCACCGCTGGCAACTGCTTCAGAAATTTGCTTCTTCGCCGTCTGTTAAAACATCCAATTTTTATTCATAGTTAATATTTCTTTGTACCGATGTAAAATATACGATTATGATGTTGTGCTGTGAAGTCAAACCTTGCATAAACCTTTATATTCATATCGACGGTCTCTGAATGCCCTCACAGTGTCCACATAAAACGAATTCTCTTGTTGACACACGGTTTGATATCTCTCTTCGATTCGGGTGATGTGCGTTTTCTTGTAAGCCTTCCTGCTATAATCCTGCAGGCGTTTCTTTTCGTAAGCAGCCTGGTCTTCTTTATTCAATTCATGAAATTGCCTTTGTGGTCCGCCTGGGAGTAATGCCGGAAATTTTTCCATCTCAAGTTGTTGTTGAATTCTTTGAAATTCGCTGCGAGAAGGTGGCACTATAAAAAACAATTGAGAATCTGACAAAAGGCTCCAAGAGCATGATGTTTAAGTGTTAAGTTACATTTCTAAAATAAATCTGAGAAGATCGCCTAGATAGTTAACATTGACATCATTAATTGATGTTTTTAAATGATATCAGTATAAATAGATTATAGCTGTTCATACTGTATTCTCCACGCCATGTCCACGCCATTTCGAGTTTGCAAGGGGCTTCTGGTTTATTGAAATCACAAGCAGCACATATTTCTGCATTCACCATTGCCGAAGGTTGAAGACGATTTGTTAAAATAATGTTTGGATACATAGCACCGACATCCAAATGATAAATAACAGGGTTTTCTACGCGAATGGGATTGTCCCTTAGGGATGCAAGTTTTCCCTTAATTTCTTCTACAACTTCATTCAAATTCGTAGCTTGTTCTATTGGCACTTTTTCTTCTTCCTCCAGCGCATGACGCAATGTCTTTTCAACTCCATCCATTAGTGTCGTAAACATTTCTGGAACCTGGTAATAAATAGGAGTGTATAAAAATGGTAATTTTACTAAACAACTTGATCTCAGTATTGGTAGAACGTGTACCCACCAAACGAAATCTGCAGGGTATATCAGCACGAAAAACACCTGACTCCAGTGCTTCGACATGGCCACCAACATAGGTCTCTTGATCCAATACATGTCCATCAGTAGTCATTTTATTTAATATGGATTCTTGCTTATTTGGGAATATTATACGTGCATGATATGCTTCTACCATGAGTAGAGATTCACACAGAGTACCCGAACCTTTTCTAAGAACCTATTAAAGAATTTTAAAAGAAAGGTCAGTTAGAAAGGTAAGGATTTCCTAGCAGAGAAGTGTATAATTTTCAAAAAATACCTCATCAGGCTCCATAGGGATAATAGTGCATAAAGCAAATATAAATGGATGGACATATTTCATGTACAAGTAATAGGTTGCAACTGCATCTGAGACCGAATAATTTGACAGAACTTGAGGCTGTTCCGAGGCCATACGGCACATTTCTTCCGGATCCAACTCAACCGGATCATATCGAAGTTTTGCTTTAGCCACAGCTTTCAAATTCTGGGAGCCAACAGGAAGGTAAGAGTCGCGCTTTACCCAACTGTTAATGTTTAAAGCTGTCCTCATTTCTTATTTCGAAAATATGTTTCAATGTAATAGGTATTCAAGAAACTTACTTGAAGCAGTCCATGTGAATACAGGGACGACAAGAGTATACCCCATCTCGAACAACAGAGAATCCAATTTCTTTAAGCATATTGAGTCCATGAAAAGTAGCTCGAGCCTCAACAAATGTCCAATCAAAAAAATCACCGTTGTATGTTGCAAAAATATGTGGCTTAACATCCAAAATGTGATCAAAGAATCTTTGTATCAAATTCTTTTCATCTGGTTCGTTGAAAATGGTAAATAATCCTTCAAATTCTGGCCTTGGTGTATACTCAAAATCCTCAACGTCGGCAGAAACGATTTCACGGTTTGTTATCAAAAATCCCTGTGGATAAAATTAAAAGATTATTATACTTATATTCTCCTATGCAATATAATGGACATATGAGACAAATATAATGCAAAGTGCAATAACCTGTCCATCAATCATGTAAGAAATCATCATTATTTGATCGAAAGCTGGATCCGGGAATTTTAAGGGTAACTTGGTTGTTTCAATGTCGTAGGCCAGGACAATACAATCCGGAGAATCAATGATGTCAGGTCGACTGGTTATTGTTGGCAGATGATTTCCTCCTACTGTTGGCTTTACAGTATACCATCTTCCGACGAAAATTTTGTTATCGATAGAAACCCGAACGTGATAAGGCACATCATACTCCCTAAAGAATGTAACTCAATAATCAACACTTTCCTGATACAAACCTGCACCCACACTACATTTTCTTTAGACGCTATTTACCTAATATCAACAATGCTCTCCATATGGTTCGTTGTAGATTTTTGACCATCAAATTCAGTAACCATATCGCCAATATAACTCTGTCTGAGCATTTCAGCATAAGCTGTGTTAGACTTTTCCCTTTCTCTATTCTTTTTGACCGCTGGAAGAACGCCTTTCCTAACATGGAGCAAGTCGCTGACGTTCAAGAATGATAACTTAAGGTAGTTTTGCTTCAAACCAACTAAATGATTGGGCTGAAATAAAAACATACAATTATATTACTTGTATCGAAATCAATGCATCTAATAAACGTCTCCCAAAATTTTTATTAATTACTAAGTCAAGGTCTTCTTTGGCAATAGTCTCCACGGTACTCAAGTGACCCCCAAATTTCTTGAGGAGGAACTGTGATACTTCTTTTTCGCATCCTATAAATTTCACCAGACATTCATCAGTAAGAAATCTCATCAACTTTTAAATAATGCTTAATTGATTCACTTAAACTTGCCTGCTTTGGCTAAAACATAGAAGTAAGGTTTATACGCCAACGTCGTCTTAAAGCGTCCTCCTTGATCATCAATGAAGTAGTAGTCAACAGCACTAATAAGTCTCTTATCCTCATCAAGGACCTCAGTCTATAAGGACAATAAATTATAAAAATTATCTGCTATATTGGCAAACGCAAACGCTGATCTGACCTCCAGGTAACACAAATTACGCTAATAAACAAATTTTGAAAGTTTAAGCTGCATGCCGTCCAGATATAAAAATGATGCCACAAAAAAGCTCCGATGTATAAAAACTGCTAACCGTGTGCATATTCAGAAGCCATCCCGTTCGTTCCCCAGCCTCTTTGAGTCTTTCGAATCCGAACTTGGAATCAATGGTGTCATTTACCATGCATTGTTGAATTCGCGATTCGGAGGAATCCCTAAAAGAAAGTAATATGAAAATTTTGACATGAATTTCTTGGAATGATTTTATTGATACTGAATTTAATTTATTAATGTAAAAATATAGCCATGGTTCTACAATAATTTACCTCGGTCCACTAGATGATTCCAGTTGTTTAGTCCTCCAATTTTTCTCACCTCCATCCTTTTTTCCCTTTCCGTCCGAGCTGTTGAAATTTCGACGTTGAAACATCTTTTATTATTAATCTATATGTATATCCCTTTTCTCAAATGGACGACATTTATTATCAAGAATATAACAATAACACCAGGCAGCAGCGATGATTATAGGAAGGATTGGAGCCGGAATTCGGTTTTGATCCGGACTGAAGTAATTCTGGTTAATTTTTAATTTGTCCACCTTTTCTATTACTTGTTGTTTTCCTCGTTCCTATTTCCTAGCACTTTCTTATTTAAAAAGAAATTGCACCGAATTCGGAAAGGAAACCGAATTCAAGTTGAGATGCAACAGAATTTGTGCAAGTTAGAATCGTATGCCCATTTTGCCACTTGCCCATATTCCATTCTCCATTGTGACAATATGCAATTTAGTTACCGCGTTTTTATGCCGCCGTAAATCTTGCACACGGAAGAACGAAGTGAACAAAGAACAGCATTTCTCTATGGTTTGTCAACTTTTTCATATGTGTTTGGCGTTTGGCCTGTTGCAGTTTGCAGTTGCAGGTTGCAATTGTGCTTCTTGTTGTTATTGTTATTTATTATTTTCAATTTTTGTAATGCATCCATATTCTGTAATAATTAATAATTTTAAAGTATGTTAAATATTGTTAAATAGAGTGCCCTCAACCCTTTACTGGTGACTGAAATTTTCCATTAAGCCATTTCCAACCTTCAACATTGCATTTATTTGTTGCCAACCATGTCAAATGCATTTGACAGGCATTGCTATAAGTATATAACAGAATAATTTAATTTAATACTTTTGACAACAATAAACTGATGATTTAAATTAAATCTAAATCAGTTGTGCTTTGGGCAGATTTGTGGGGCTGCAAATTGTACAAAAAATTATGAAATGTACATACATCACTTGTAGAGCTAAACCGACCAGATTTTAACTACGAAAATTGTAGACATTTTTGTTCGATTTTTGTCGCCCAAAACCTTAGAACAGTCATTAATTACGTCCTTGTTACAAAATACTATCCAAATAAAGCCTTAACACATGTAACATTCGCGATATTTTCCAAAATTAGTTTAAATTTTGCTCAGCAAATAGTAGATTGGTAGTTTGGTAGGGTCAAAGAGCAAACTATGGTTTTTGGGGAAATAGTAGAGATAGCGCAGACATACTAATTTTTCAGTAGATTTAGCAAATAGTAGTTAGTCTACTATAAAAGTCGTCATCTGGTCGCACAACTTGAAGATATCTGCAAAATTCGGCATCTGCAACAAAACTTCAGCATTCAAAATTGTATTATTTTCTAAATAAATTGCACATTATTGAATTATATTATATTATTGAATAGCCTTTATAAGTTGCTCGAGATTAGAAATTAACTTTTCTAAAATATTTAAAATTAGAATCCACTTTACGGAAACACAGATCTTATTTTAACATGTTAAGGATAAGGACAGTGTGGAAAAATTGCATAAAATGGCAGAAATACGAAGATTTTTGGGGCATACATTATATGGGGCACTATTGAGTATACTAGTATAACATTATCAACAATTGGGCCTTTGTGCTTTTTTTGCATCAGTGATGCAGTTAAATGGTTACAATTTGGCCTGTATTATATGAAAGTTCTAT
>JAQGAK010003160.1:0-16273 GCA_034696945.1 Lipothrix lubbocki
GTATAAATTTTGGTATAAATTTCTGTATTAATTTTTGTATTAATTTTTGTATTAATTTTAGTATTAATTTTTGTATTTATATGTTATTTCATTTAAGATTCTAATTTGTATAAATAAAACTTAAATAATAATAATTATTTATGAATTTATCTAGATCGGCTACAGAGTAGTGGACATGTACGATGACGACCCGGGAATTATGTCCGAAGCGGAAACTTCATCTACGGGATTCCGTCGCGGAGGAAAATGCCGATCGAGTTTGCCGGTCGTGCGGACTCCTTCCAAGACACTGGAGAGGCCATTGGGTAATTTATTGCTATTGCTAATATACCAAAACAAGCTAAAATTTAAAAAATACATTCTCCTACGTCCTACACCCAATTTAGACTGTCTACTATTCTTATTTACCATAGGAGACTTTTTATTAAATTTTTATTATTAGAAGCGAAGCTGGAATGCGAGTTACTGGGAAGTATTTTTGTAGCTACTGTTCTTGTTATTATTGTTTTTTTATCCTGTTTCTCGACGAAAGGACAACTGTCCGCAAAGAAGAAAAAATTTGTTGTTTTGGCGGTTGGAGGAAATAAAAAAAAGTGTGGAATAATTTAGGAAATTCTCCGCTCCAAAGAACATCTGCTGTTCATTGTGAATTCTGTCCTGGAAAATTCTCTTGCGGATTCTTTCTCAGAATTATAAATTATTTAGGGATTCGTTAGCGAATTTTATAGTAGATCCCGTAACAAACATTTATAAGGATTTTCAGCAAATTGTATAGAAGATTTCTGGAGGAAATTTATACAAAATTATATTAATCCCGCGTTGAAATTCTACAGGAGAAATCTGGATGACTTTATATAAAATAATTCATATGCAATTCTTGTTGTATAAATATACAAATTGGGGTATAGAAAAATTCGGGAGGGAATTGTAGAAATTCGCTATATGTTGTTTTCGTATTGCTAAAGGAAAAGTTGGGCGGAATCTGAATTAAAAATGAATTTGCTGGTCTGTCCGCCAGGTTTAGTGTTCCTGCAGTACCGAAGCGAGACGAAGAGAGCTCTCCTCCCGAATGAAATTACCTCGATGGACACAGTCCGGGCACTCTTTGTCCGGTCGTTCAGCAAGCAACTGACCATGGAGTACCTGGACGCCATGAACTCCAAGATTTATATTCTCGACACTGCCAAGGATATGTTTTATGAGCTGGAGGATCTCAGGTACGCCATCCCATTTTTACATTCTTCCATTTTACTGTCCTCTCACTTCTTCATTCTTTTTCAAACCCGTATTTATTATTTACAATTGATTATTTATCCCCCAAGTCAGGATTTTACTACTAGTTCCTCAATAATTTTACGTTTTATTAGACTTTTTGTGTTTATAATCAACCTTTATTTATTCTGTGTTGATTTTAAATTTAAAGTTAGTCCGTGTTTATTTTGAATTTTTATTTATTGTGTTTAGTTTGACTTTATTATTTTTTTGAATTTTCATTTTTATTTTGTTTGCAATTAATTTGTATTTATTTTGGATTTTCTATTTATTTTGGATTATTGTATTTATTTTGGATTTTGTATTTATTTTGGATTATTGTATTTATTTTGGATTTTGTATTTATTTTGGATTTTGTAATTATTTTTAATTTTGTATTTATTTTGGATTTTGCATTTATTTTGGATTTTGTATTTATTTTGGATTCTGTATTTATTTTGGATTTTGTATTTATTTTGGATTTTGTATTTATTTTGGATTTTGTATTTATTTTGGAATTATTTTGGATTTGCATTTTTTTAGAATTTTTAGTTTTTGTGGATTTATTTTGGATTTATTTATGACGTATTTATTTTGGGTTTCGGATATCAATTTATTCTCTATTGATTTGGCTTTTTTAAATTTAGGTAGTTTTGTCCATTTACTATTTGCTATTTGAGGAGGCTCTATTCTATAAATTTGGTCCTGAATTCTATTCCACGCTGAAATCCTTAAGTTCATTGGGGATTCTCAATGTTTGGGAATTTGTCAAAAATTTTATTCTCACCTGAAAGTAATGTTAAAAAAATAATTTTTCCTTAGGGACATCCGCGACCGCTCCGTGCTGCGACTGTTTGAGCCAAATGTGAATGGAAATGGTGCTACTCCTACGTGGAATGATCAAGATCAGTATTTTAGTGAACCTGAATTCGACTCGGATTACCCTACACTGCATCACGTACATAAAGCAAAGGTACATATGTACTTTTTTTTATTTCCCCATATTTTAATAATATGTAATTCAAGTTTCATATGCAATATCCCTCCCCGAACATTCACCACAGCACCGTCTGTATTTTAATTCTCGGAGGATCCATAAAAAATCCTATGGACGTCGTAAATAATTTTTATGTTACACGCTACCTGAATTTTTATTTTTGCATACATGATTTTATTCCAAAATAACTTACTCCGGTCGATTGAATATTTTTTGTATTTTTGGATTTTCAAATAATTTTATATGAAATTCAATAATTATACGAATTTTATTCAAACAATTTGATTAATAAATCCATTTTTGAGCATAAAATTCTAACGCATTTTTTGATGTAGATTTTAATAATTGTTTTCTTTTTTCTCGTTTTTTCGCAGCCGTTGCAAAAAGTGATGACACCGCAAATGTACGCTAGCTACAGTTTACCTCGCCCTGCTCCCCGACCTTTCTCTCCCGGCCCGACGTCCGGATTAATTTCCACCGGCCAGGCCCCTCGACCCCTTCATCCCTCGCAGTCAATGGGAGCTCCGGCTAAACCGCTCCGACAAAGTCAGTTCAACAAACGACCCAGTACCCCCAGCAGTCCTCTTTACTCTCCTCGGAGCAACAGCTCCAACACCTTCCTCGGCATTCGGACCACTTCCGACATGTACTCCACTGCTATCGGTCAGTTTCATTTTATTTATTTTACAATTTCCAACATTATTTTATTCATTCAATTTGTATCCATTTCACATTCATTTCATTCTCCAATAATTTCCTTTATTTTGTATTAATATTTTTTTATGTATTTATTTGACATTGATTTTATTTTGCAATAAAATTTGTATTTATTTACATTTGTTTTGTATTTGTTTGCATTTATTTTCTTTTGTAATAAAATTTGTATTTATTTACATTTATTTTGTATTTATTGACGTTTATTTTGTATTTATTTACATTTATTTTGTATTTATTTGCATTGATTTTGTATTTATTTTCATTTATTTTGTATTTTTACTGGTTTACGCTGATATTTACGTATGCGAAAACGTGTTTAAATTTTGCATTTTTTATGAAGCTAGTCGTATAGTTTCACTTTTTTAGAAATTTATTTTGTGTATACACAATTTAAAATTAAATTTATGCATAAATTTTGTTGTATTACTTCTTTTAGTTCTCACATTGATTGTAATAATGGTCTGGTCTTTAATTTCGCATGTATTTTCCATTTATTTTGTTTTATTTTCCATTAATTTGCAATTATTTATATTTGTAATTATATTTATTCGTACTTATTTTAATTAATTTGTATTTATTTTAATTATTTTGTATTTACTTGAATTATTTTGTATTTACTTGAATTATTTTGTATTTACTTGAATTATTTTGTATTTACTTGAATAATTTTGTATTTACTTGAATAATTTTGTATTTACTTGAATTATTTTGTATTTTTTTGAATTTCATTTGGTATTAACAGTTTTAATTATTTTGTATTAATTTCGTAAATATTTGCCACTTATTTTGCATTGATTTATAGCTCATTTAATTGAGGACTAAAGAGATTTGAAGGCACGAAAATCCTCAATGTAATTTCGAAGAGGAAATGAATGAATATTAAAAATAATGCGGACGCAATAAAGAATAAGAGGGTAAAAGAGAGTAAAAGGTTGGGGTGGTAATTTCGATTGCGGAGGATTTAGCGATTGATTTGCAATAATTGTTAAAGATTAAAATGCTCGTTGGGCGTATTGCAGATGCTTGCGTGAGTTCTCCGGAGAAGTTGTACGATACGTATGGAATGGCCGGGAGTGTAGTTTCCCGTTCTGGCTCGATGACTCCGGTGCTGATCGATGATGAGTCTCGCATTCGGATGGATCACATGGAGCGGCAGCTGGCTAATTTGACGGGACTGGTGAACAAAGTTATAAATCCTCCCACCGTCGTTCAACCCACCCGGCTCTACAATCCTAGACTTAACTACCGGGATTACATCCCCACCAGGGATTTCCGGGGTGAATTTTATTTCCTAAATTTTACTTTCCTAAAAACATTTCTAAAAAATATAATTCAAAAGTAGAAAAACATTCATTTATTTCTCTGGTTAAAATACTCCGATTCAGGAATATTTTCAAGAACATGTAATTAAAATTCAGGTTGAAATTCTCCGATTAGGGATTATTTTTGAAAATAATAATCTAAATAATTTTGTGCATTCAAAAATCGTAGTAAATTAAAAATCATTTTTAATAATATTTTACAATTTTTTACTTGAATTTTGTGCCAAAATTTGGAAACCCATTAAAAAGACGATATAGACAAACATAGTAGTTCAAGTTCAGCATCTTTGCAAGGTAATGGAAATTTTCGTGTGTGATATATAAATTCGTTTCATGAGGAATGTTTTTTCTGTGGTCGTCGGTTGGAATTTCGTCGTTTTTTTTATTGGTTTGCATGATAATTTGGGTAGTGGTTTTTAAACAATTATTTAATTTTTCGTGTACTTATTTAATATTATTTTTAAAGCAATTTAGTCATGAATAGGAATTTTTGTGGTTATTTTGAAAATATTTTGATTGGTATTTAATTAATTTAAGAATTATTTTTAATTGTTAAATTGTTTAAGACATTATTTTAAATTGTGGTTTGATTTGGGACTATTAATTAGCAGAATTTAAAAACTGTTTTAAAATTATTTTCCAGACGACCCGATCGTGGTAAGGCCGGAAATTCAATTGCAGCAGCAACAGCACCAGCAGCAGCAGCAACAACATCATCAGCCAGTTCAACAGCTTTCTCAGATGCCAACAAAAGCACAAAAATTCGGGAAAGGTCCGCAAATTTGGCGTTAGAAAAATTAACTAAATTAAATTTTAAACATTAAATAAATAAAATTGTAGCATGCTACTAATTTAATTATTCATTTTTGGGTTTCATTAGTATTGTTTTTTGCAGAAAAATCTGTGTCGTTTAGTGACGATCCGCCGGATCAGCTGCAGTCGTCAGGTCTTCATCATCGAAATAACCTCTGTAAGTTTATATTCTGTCCAAACTGTTTTAATTTAATTTTTTAGAACTTCGTGACTTTTTCTATTAGTTTTCGGTTTGGGTACTTTGTTTTTTCCGATTTGACGAGTTGAATTTTTAGACATTTATTTTGTGCTATTTGAAATATTATTTATTTATTTTATTTTGTATTGATTTTTATTTTATTTTGTACTTATGTTACTGATTTTGTATTTATTCGTTGAGCGCTTTTGTTTACTGTAATTTATTTTATATTTAATTATAAAATATTGTGAAGATTTTTTAAACTTGCAATAATTGATGACACAAAATATTTTACTTTTTCCCGCCACGCTTACTTCTTCCCCCTTCTGTGTGTGGATTTTCAAATCTAAAAAATTAAATACTACAAATTCTAAACAAAAATATTGCTGCAATTTGATGGCAAAAAAATATTCAGCGGAAATCAAATTGCCATCAAAGCCAGCAATAAAATCATCGACTTTGCCTCGAGTCAATCAAACAGGTTTTTTAATTCTTAAAATTTATGTACTATTAGTAATCAATAAAATCATTAAACACTGCATGTTGAATGAATTAAATATTTCAAATGTAACAACCATTCTTGTGTGTAAACACATAATTTATTTTAGTGCTCATTTTGATAGAGCTGTAAAAATTGTATATAAATATGTACATTTAATTATTTGTGTTTCAATATTAGAAATATTTGCCTAGCTTTTTAAGAACCTTCAAATTCTTGGTATTCATATTTCTGTTTGGCATTTCCACAGTCGATCGAGTGCTAAGTACACCGGGAGTCCCCACCGGACCTCCTTCCACCGTTCCGGCAAATGTTGCTGGGCTCCATCCAGCCGGGACGTTAATGGGGAAGAAACCCGTTTTACACGCAGTTCCTGTTCCTACTCCGAGTGCTATTCATTTTAGACCTGGTGTGTTATGTAATTACAACACATTCATTAAAAATTATTTTTTATTTTGTAGTTTTAATATGTATTGATTTTTGTATTCTTTTTATAATGATTTTGCATTGATTTTTGTATTAATTTTGTATTGATTTTTGTCTTGATTTTGTATTAATTTTTGTATTGATTTTAGTATGGATTTTTGTATTGAATTTTGCATTAATTTTTGTATGGATTTTTGTATTAAATTTGTATTAGGTCAGTACATAATTTACATATAGTTTTGAATTTAATTCGTATATAGTTTTGTATTTATTTTGAATTGTTATGAATTTATTTTGTATCAAAAGAGTTTTAATTTAAAATTAATTCCGCATTTAAATTCAGAACGAATTCCGGAATGAAAGTTGAAAGATTAGAATTTAAATACAATATGAAACACGTTTGGTACTAATTAAAAGCAGAATTCAAATGTGAAATTAAATTTCAAATCCTTTTATTTTATTTATAGACCTGAGTCCTGAGATGTTCAACCAGCTCCGCGTTCTCCAGAAGAAAGCCAAAGACCTGAAGAATGATATCCGCATCCTCCGCCGGCATGTTCAGGCGCAGTCCCACACGCTCCGAGATAGCATACGAGAGACGTTTTTAAAATTTAAGTAAGGAGAAAGAGGGTAGTAGGAAACGGAGAAAAAGAAAAAAAAGAAATTCCCAGGAGGAAATTCCCTCGCCTTAGCGCTTCTTCTCTTTTTCTTATTTCCTTTAATAACAATAATTGTCATGACATATATCCGACCTCCTTTCCTCAAATTTATTACCTGGCTGGAGAAAAACAATTTTTTTAAATTTTATTTTTTTCCTTTTCCCCAACAGAGTTATCGCTACAATAGATGAAGATTGGTTGGGGCTGAAGGAGCCGAGACTGAAGCGGGAGGAAGACATGTACAAGATGGAAGTCAATAAGCTGGATAAAGATATTACGTGAGAATTTTTTTCACGATTTTTTCTCAACTGTAGAGAATTTTCTTTTTATAGGGAGTTTAATTTCATTACCTTTCGTTAATTTCCCATATAAAACCTACGGATAAGGCAATAAATAAAGGAATAATAAGGAAATAATTGATTTTAATTGAATTTATTCCGCTGCCAATAATTTCCAATTATCCTGCCTCATCACGTCTGTCGTAATTTCAGTCGGTCTTTCGCTTTTTTTGTTATTACCTATACGAATTGCTACATGCTATTGATTTTTTCTTTTCTTGTTGGAAAATTGATTTTAGCGGAAGGAATAATGACAAGGAAGGATTTGGAATCTAAAATCATTTTGTCTGAACTTTCTGCAAAAATAATAAATATTAATTTCTAATTATTGTTAAAAATTTAATTAGAAATAGAAACATCCATGGAATTTAATTTAATGACCGATTTACTTAATTTTCCACAGCGAACTGGAGAAAACTGTCGAAGACCTCCGTAGTCACGTGATTAATAAACGAACTCGCGTTAATATGGCGGATGTGGAGAATATGGCGCTGATTCTTAGTAAATCTAGGTGGGATTTTGTATTTTGATTCACTAATTAAATAATAATGAATGTGTTCAATTATTGATAAATATGATTAATATGTTGGCGTAGCTGTATGAGATTTAAATTTATTGGAAATACTCATTTGTGTTTCTGTTTTTTGCAGTAAATCCGTAGCAGACCTAAAAGCTCGCTTTCCCGTTTTGCATGAAAACGTCGGGCGAGCTGTGGGGATGGAGATGGAAAGGCTGGCGTCGGAAGAACTCTTCCTGAAAACCGAGCCGGACCGGCTGGAGAATGCTCTTAAAAGATGCAAAAAACTCACTGGAACTTTAGTTACATTGAAGCGGTACGAATAGTTTTTTGTAATGTTTCTGTTAATTTTGTATTTAATTTACTTGTATCAATATTTTATTTTATTTTGTATTTAATGTTTCATGTAACAATATTTTAATTTCTGCATATTTTTTTTGTATAAATTTTTGGATTAATTTTTGTATTAATAATTTTTGTATAAATTTTTGTATAAATTTTTGTATTAATTTTTGTATAAATTTTTGTATAAATTTTTGTATAAATTTTTGTATAAATTTTTGTATAAATTTTTGTATTGATTTTTGTATTATTTTTT
Source organism: Lipothrix lubbocki (assembly GCA_034696945.1). Lineage (NCBI taxonomy): Eukaryota > Metazoa > Arthropoda > Collembola > Symphypleona > Sminthuridae > Lipothrix > Lipothrix lubbocki. The sequence continues at coordinate 8,316 of JAQGAK010003160.1, forward strand.
GTATTAATTTTTGCATTAAATTGTATATTACAGCTTGGCCTCAGTGCAAGAACAGCGCATACCAATGTCACTGGACTCCGGATTGATGAACCAACAGCAGCAGCAACAACTGCAGGGGGACATAGTCGATGCTTCGAAAAATAGTAACAGGGTATGTTGACAGTTCGCATACGAACAATCGTCGGACAGTATGCGGAACTCTCCTCTACATCTTTATTTATTATAGTTATTTTGAAAATCTCAAAATAAAATATGTTTTGTCTTCAAATCAAAATTCACTATTAAATATTTTCGACTTTAAAATCAAACAGCAAATTCTACAATTTTTACACTTTCACGAAACGTCACTCTTTGAAATCTTTCAATTTTCTTTTACCAATCACTCTCTCCACGCAGACTTAATTTAATTCGAGTGCTAAAAATTCAGCGAAAATTATTCTCACAAATAGTTTGACAAAACGTTGACATTTTTATTTAAAAATTTAAATTTATCATTTTTATTAGGAACTAATCAATATTGGAGTTTGTAATAATTTGTTTTTTAATAGATGCCAGCAAAATTGATTTTGTGTAAAATTAATTTTATAATTTTTAGTTTGAATTTTTCAATTTAGGAAAAGCTTCCTTTTTACTAAAAACTATATTTGATACTATGCGCACTATAATTAATTAGTTTATATTTTGTTGGAAATATTAGCAAAATTAGTTTTTCATTTTGACACAAAAAGTAATTAATTTATTATTGATTATACTAACTTTATTATACAGTAATTTTAAATTTAGATAATTAGAAACCGTATTTAAATAATACTAGAAGTTTTTACAAAGTATCTTAAAACATTACATCAAGGTACTTCTACAGTGCTCAAGTAATTTAATTCTTTTAGAATTTAGTACAGTTTCTATTTTAATTTGTAAAATTCTAAATTTCTGTTTATTTATTTTTTGAACTTTTTTGGGGAATCTTTTCTTACAACTTTCAAAGATCTCTCCGAATTTTGGTTTCTTATTCTCTTTGGTCTTTAAGTTTTCTGCGATCTATCAACAATTTTGTATTTATTTTCGTGGATTTTTAAAGCAAAACAATAATTTATTTTAACAAAAATAAATAAATAAAATTTAAATTATAATGTTGGCAAATTAATTTTTAAACATTAAATTGGAATTTTGCTTTAAAAATTTACATTTTTTGGTTAAAACAATTTACCAAAATTATTTTTAAAAAAATGACACAGTTATTTCTAAAATCAAAAACGTAATATTTATTCGTTAATTTGAATTTAGAGTGGTTGGGTAAATTATTTGTAAATAAAAAAAAGCAATTTCGCGCATAAACGAATTAGAAACTTAAGTTTTCGAGAATTAGAATTAAAAAAAGAAGATAATTTGACGATTTTTCTTTTTTTATATTAGAATCTTGTAATAATTTAATTGTTGGTGGGTAAAACAAAATATTTTTTATGACAAAAAAATCAAACGATAAAAAATTTCTCCAGGACTGATTTGAATGGGATGAAAAATTTATTTTGAATGATTATTATAAATTATTATACTTATTATTACCCCTTGTAGTTCATGAAACAAGGTTGGAAGTGGAGCTCACACTTCAGAGAAGTAATTAACGAGTAAAATATTCAATTTTTTAATAATACAATTTTTTTAAATTAATTAATAATATATTGCTATCTATATCTGTAACTATAAAAATGTCATATATTTGTTTATTTTTAAATATTTAACCAAATAATTAATTTGCTCTCCGTGATAATTTTTCTAATAATATTTTTCTCTTTTTTATATAAATTGCATGAATTTTTATAAAACATTTTGCACGGTTGGTTCGTTGGGTTGGTTCGTTCGTTGGTTGGTGTGCCTGTCTATCTTCCGCAAATTTTAACTTTGCCGCTGTTTTTCTATCCCGGCGCTTCCCATGTGATTTAATGGTGCCTGATTCTGATTGGTTTTGCGTGATTTCATGGCTGAATTGTTGTTTTCCCGCCTTCTCTTTTCTCTCTTTTAAAATCTCTCTGATGCTCGGAATTGTTGCTTGGTGGTAATTTGAATATTAAAATGTTTTTTTTTATTTTGGGATTTTTTTAAATTCTGCATAATTATTTGATTGGATTTTTGAATTTGAAATTTTATTTTGTATTTTCGGACAATATTTATCTATTATTTATTTTATTTCGGAAAATATATTTGTTTATTATTTATTATTCTATTTTATTTCTTTTCTTCATTAATTACTTAATTTATTATAATTTTATTTATTATTTAAATTCTTGAATTATTTATTTATTAGCTATATATTTTAAAAATGAATTTAGTTAAATAATAGTAAACTTATTCCTCTAGAACTTATATTTTTGTTCAGCTTAAACCGCAATAGTTTTTTGAAAATTATTTAAATTATTCCAGTTCTCCATGTGTAAAATCAAGGATTCCTAATTCGAAAATCTCTCGTTCTTTCTTTTTTCTTCTCTCGCAGATCCTTTTTCTCTCGAAATTTGTAAAAATTTGTACAGTTTAGATTTTTGTCACTCTTCCTTAATTAATAATTATTACTTATAAATATACAAATTTAAATTTCCAAAATATTGTAAATTCCTGTTTATACTTATATATGTGTAATGAAAAATAAACCCAAAATTTTTTTAATTACATTTTTATAAACTTTGTAAAAAGGCTAAATGAAGCAGGAAATACAAGTAACCAAATTTCGAATTTTTCCAGAAGTCATTCTCAGGACAACCAACCTCCCCACCCTTTGGAAGTCCCACTGCAAGTTCGGAGAAAAATGAGACCCTCGATGAGTTGCTAGATGAGCTGCAACTATCGAAGCCTTCGACGGTCCATCGACTTCACCCGCCTTCCCCGCCCAGGCGCCTACCTTCTTACCCTTCGACGGAGTCCGGAGGTGGCTCCCCGGTTCACCCGCCATTAATGCCAACTTCAAATCACCCGCCAGTCCCGCCAAAACCAACCAAAATCCCACCCCTCCCTCCGCCTCGAAGTTCCTCTAAATTTACAAATTCCCCGCCAATGATTCAAGACACCAGTTCAATGTCCGAATCCTCGGAATCGGTAAATTCGCAGGACGTGGTGTTAAATAACCGACATCTGGAATTACTCCGGAAACAGAAACAACTTCAGGAACAATTTTCCAGACTTCAGAATCTACAGCAGACTTCTGGGAGTGACGGCAGGACGGCGGGGAATGGAGTGGCGGCGAGTGGCGCTGGTGATGGCAGCGGACCTGGAAATACAAATTCCTTGAAGAAAACTGGATCGGAATCGAATATCCGACAGAAACTCAGCTTCGCTCCTACGGGATCTCTCGGCAACTTAGGGGGTGCTACTCATCCTAATCAACTCTACGAGACGGACATTCTTTAAATTTTCCCTTGTTATGTTTGTATGCTGAATATATCTATATATATATATCGTTATATGGCTTATGAGGCTGGGATTGTTCAAGGAATTAAAAATATTATTGAAATGAATAATTTCTAGAATTATTATTATTATTACTTTTGTATCTTGACAACATTTTTCTGGATTATCGATTTGGCTTATTGTAAATTTTTGATTTAATGTAGAACCTATTTTGATAATTTTCATTAATTTGGTTCAGCGTGTTTAGATTAACATAGATGTTGGATTTTGTAGGTGTAAATAAATATCCCTCGAGACATGCCAATTTATGTTGAATAATTTGAATCAATTTGTATTGAATTAGCAAGCTTCTGCACTTGTGGAAGAAATTGTGAAAGAATTTCGGTATAGAGCATTATTTGATTATTTTGACATTTAAACATGTAAATTCTTCCCTATATTCGCACTAAAATCTTTGCCTGCGTTCCCAGAACAGTTTGAATTTGTTCCACGTGATAAACACTACGACCAATCAAACTGACGGGACCGTGCGAGCGCGGGCTTAAAGCTAGTGTTTTACTAAAAGCCAAAAATCATCATAGTACTTGAACAGCCCCATTAAGCTAAAATGCAGGAACTCAAATAGGATGTATATCTTGTGTGTATGCCTTTTTTGTAAATTCTATAAGTTTACTGATGTGATCTATATTGCGTGTTATTTACATTTCTAAAAATAGAAATATGTAATAGAAATATGTAAGGAAAATGTCCTTTTGTACGAGGACACTAAAATTTAATAATTAATTAATTTTAATTATTAACAATATAAGAGAGCACGGGTTTAAATATTGTTCAACTCTTCAGCACTGTGTTGACGAGTGTGAGCATTATGTTGTGTTAACTATTAAATACACGTTGTTGTCGATATATGAAAACTTACATTGCAAGCTATGTATATATGTAATATATTAAATACATTTTGCACTTATTGCTCCGCTGTTATTAGCAACACATACATATATACATATGTTCTTATGTATGTCATTTAATTCTAAATGTATATCGTGTACTTCCAGTACATGTTGACGAAATATATTATACACACAAATTTATTATATATAGCTTTATTTCCAATATTACTTTCCCTTCACTATTCTTCCTGTTATTGTATAGCACTTTGTATATGTACTTCAGTTTTGAATTTAATTTTTTAATTGGATTTTTCTAATCTTGAATTTCTCATTTATTGCTGATAGCTTTGATGCGTACAGACTGTTTCCTATTTACATCGATTCGATCTGTTATAAGAATTTATATTTGACGATTTAATCTTGTTCTTTGTAAGTATATAAGCAATTTTCTTACATGTGTTTATAGACGGAAAAATATATTGCTACTTCTAAATTCGGCCAAGCTTTTTATACAAAACTGTTTTATATACTTATATGTATTAGCGTGGTAAATTACTTTCTTGTGAAATTCTATTCAAGGGAAATCATATATGTATATACATACTATTACAATATATGTGTTAACCCATAAATAATCTTTGCTCAAAACTCTTCTTTCATTGATATGAACTTCTATAAACAAGAATAAAATTAAATTGCAATCTTAATGCTCATTTTAATTTATTTAATCTATCAAATAGCTTTTAGTCGTCATTTATTCGGATTATTTTTAAGCACTCAGTCATGATGAAAATAGCAGAGAAAGTTTCCCCCGAGAAAGAAAATGAACACACCTCCATTATTTCTTGAGTCCGATGTGCCACCATCCTGTTTCCACTTCTTGAGTTCTTGACACAACACTGTAAACGTTACCGACATATCTGATTTTGTCCCTTCCTATTTTAATTTTCATTGCTGAAATTATGGAAGGGTGTATTATAATAACCAAATAATTATAATCTCATTAATAACATCTGAGAGAAATATGCATCATCAATAATTGGCGTAAGCATCACAAAGGCGGCTTCCCAAACCCACGGCACAGCAATCCTTTGACATTCCGTAGTGACACAGAGGTCTTGTTTCGTAGTGGTGCTGTAATTGGTTCACTATTCTAGTTGTAAAATTCAATAATATTGCTTCGCTAAATATTCAAATATGGAGAGCATTCGAATGAATTCGTTCTATATCTTCTATCCGTCTAGTCTATCCGCAATCATCACATGCGCGCACTTCAGCATCCGCATCGAAATGCATACATATGCACTAATGCACTCAATTTTTAGATATATGTATTTTAAGATTAAATAACAGTTCTCTTCTAACAGTTAAGCATCGTAGCATCAAATCATCAATATATTCAATAAACACCTAATGTAAATATCAAATTAATTTTTTTTCAATGTCCATGTATTTAAATGGGAGCACCAAATGCCTTCCGGGGATTTGGTGATATGGACTAAACTACTACGCCGATTTTCATGACCATGGACTCAATTGAAAGGAAATTAAATTCTCTAGGTTCAGCTTCCAGGGGATTTTTAAAATTTGCATTCCTTCCTATGAAAATGTGTGATTTAGGGCTCAAAATCTAGGTTTTTCACCAACGTTGCACCTTGTCCACACTTGGATTGTGGATAAGGTGCAAATGATCGAATACCTTACAATATTATTATTTTAACATTCCTGGGGCCTATGAATGAAAAGTGCAAATTTACCCCCACTTAATGGTGGTAAATAAGGGTTAAATAAATAATAAATAAGGTAATTAAGGAGATCTCGATGACTTTGCCAAATTTTCAATAAAAATTTAAAAAGTGACGGTAATAATTCTGCACTTTTCATTTTCAAAAACTGGTTTTACAGTCAAATGAAAAGTGAAGAGTACCTTATAAAGATATGCGAAATTTAAAATAAAAATTGAAAAGTGCAGAGTGAAGATTGATGAAATAGGCTCATGGTATACAGATTCTGCGAGCGCTATCTCCACCTAAACCGCGGATCCGATTTTAGTAACATCGATCTTATTTTAAAGGGGTTGAAGGGACTCGGAAACGCGAGTTTCTTTACATTTACTCCATTGGTTTAACCTCTGGGTTACCAAACATTTTACTCAGGTCAAACTGCGAACCTTGGCCGATTCTAATGAAATTTTCAGGAACCTTTTCCCTCATAAAAGTCTAAATTACAGATGTTCGAAAATAAAAACTGATTTAACTGTCTTCGAACATTTTACCCAGGTGAAACTGCAAACCGAATCTATAATGAAAGGAGCTTATATGATTTGGAGTCAATATGAAAAGAGGTCAGATCGTTTCTAGAAATTTCCGTTAGTATAAAAATAGGTTTATTTCCCCATGTTTCACAGGCCCAGATCCCTAAAAACATTTATTTTAATATAAGCATCTTTTCTTACGCGTGGTTTCACATAAGCTCCTGTTTTGTCTGACGATAAGTTGATAATTGCAAAATACATCAAATGCATTTACATATGCAATTCAGATAATGGTAACTAAACATATGCACATATCTGTGATATAAACATCTTTGATTCTAGTGTCACAGAATAAAGATTACCAATGACTTGATAAAGTTGGAGGTTCCTGCAATTTTCATCTGAATCGGCGATGGTTTGCAGCTGGACCTTTCTTAAAAGTTTGATGACCCAGAGGTTAAAAATGTTTTGATTTTCAAAAAAGTTCTGATTTCACCACTTAATGATTAAATGGTGGAGTCATCGTCGACTTTGCAAAAACAATTGAAAAGTAGCAGTAAATTTGCACTTTTCATCTTCAAAAACTGGTTTTACTGTTAAATGAAAAATGAAGAGGACGTTATAAAGATATGAAAAATTAAAAAGTGAAGTGTGAAGACTAAAGATTGGTGAAATAGTCCCCTGATCTCACAATGCACAAATTATTTCGGTGGACACCACCTTCAGTCCCAACCCAAAATAATCCATTGTGCCACGTTTTACTCTAAGCTGCATTCACTTGTTATTCCGCATAACACAATGCTAAACAGCGCCCTTTATACTTCACCCGCAATACATAATACTACTGTAAAGTGAGCTAGCACAAATTTTGCATATATGAAGCATTTTAGTCTAAACGTGATATCCGAAGGTACGACATTTACAATTAATAATTATTTGATTTCACGTGAACGTCTTTTGAGTTGGTGGAGTTAACTAACTTGCTTTAAAATGATAGTGGAAACCGGTCTTGAACCTCAAATAATGAATCCATGACGTAATAACATCGTCGAGAGTCAAGATTGTTAGATATCCCAATTTATGATATCGATGACTGAATGAAATAAAAGTTTCCTGAATATACATATATCAATATCACTGAAATCAGTCGAAGATTTGCAGTTTGATCTGAGTTCAATATTGAATGACCTGGAGTTCAATCGGCTACGATTTCCAAAAAATGTCCCAATAACATTCTAAAGATTTGATCAAAGGAAGATTTCCTGACTTTACACCACAATATTATTGCATATCAAAATCTTAAAAATTCTTTGATTCGAAGATCTTCAAAATGCAAGTACCTCCCAATAAAAATATGCATATGAAACAAAATATTAGCAAAAGTTTTAAAACAGAAAATCCGTCCTCTAGTGTGGACA
>JAQGAK010003161.1:0-16262 GCA_034696945.1 Lipothrix lubbocki
CAGAAATGAATTAGCGACTGATGCCATCCACAGTCCGAAAAAAATTATTTTTAAAATCCGCATTTTCCTAAACTTTCAAATTTTATAATTAATTGCTTTCAATGCAGTAAGATATTTCTCACGTTCTGACTTATAAGTTTAATTTAAACAAATTATTTGATTTTAATTCCTTACTGAACCCATTGCAGTGACACAAACTGAATGCAAAATTTTGCATTTAAGCTTTGCTACTGCGTCGACACAAGCGATTAGGGATTAGTAAGAACAATTTCCATGTAACATGGGAAGTCAGATAGTCTCATGTATAAACACATTTGTTCAACCTTGGGATTCCGAATCATCGTACGTCTATGTTAATGTTTTATCATATTGTAAGGATATGCAAATGTATAACATTGCATATCCCGTTTTACTTCCATTATCACATGCTGTACTCACGATAAACTTCATTGACATTCACTTTCTTAAAATTCTGGTTAACTGTAACCTCTGCTCGTCTCATGCAGACATCCCCAAGATTACATTTGTTCCTCTTTTTTACTCATTTTCATGGATTTAACCAGCTTGCGCCAGTTAGATCTCAGACTATTCCTTCAATTACCACATTGACCTAATGACCATATTCTGTTTAATTTAAATTCCATATAGAACATTTCTTTCTGAGATCTTTTGGGTCTAAATGTTATTATTGTCGGATATACAAATTCATTATGTACACTCAAAGTTTTAGGGTTTACTATGGCGAGGTATTAGTTACAAAGTCGCTTTTTAACAGCTTACTATTGTATTTAATATTTAAGACTTTCAAATTATAATTTATCTTTATTAATAAATATTTTCTTCGTGGTGTTTATTTTTAAATCATTTCTTCTGCATTGCCCCTGCCTGTTGTGATTACGTCGTTCAAATTTCTTTGGAAATAATAAATAAAGATACGTACATGCCAAGTCTTATGTACAAATATGTTAGCATTATAAACTTAAATGTTTTTTACAGCCGAGAAGAAGGTAGAAATTATTGATTAACCCTTCGGGTTAGGGTATAGACTGTTTTCATTTAATATACGGTACTATAAAATGTACTATCCATTTATATAATATACATTGCACAGGCAGTGTGGCAAATATGACATATAAAAAAATTTTTCGTTAAATAGTGAAACAATAGGATCTGGTTTAACGGAAAGGAGTCAAATGTTGACCTACATGATTGCAACAGATAACAAAAAATCAGTTTTAACAAATCTGAAAACTCACAATATTTTTTACTAAAAGATTCATGGACTGTAGTAAGTGTACTTGCGCTTCTCGCACGCCCAGAAAATTTAATACCTGATTTAATTACCTCGTCTTTATGGACTCCAAACTAGAGAAAACAACCCATGAAACGAATACATGTTAACCGAAGATACTATATATGTAACAAAAACTCTGCAATATGTATTTCATTGTTTTGATAACTGTACTTTACGATCGTGAACCATTGGAAGGACTTTAAACCTGGCCAATAGTTCGATGTATAAAGTATAAAAAACAATACAGGATTAAACGCTTTTTTGCGTCCCTGTTACGGTTGAAGTTAGATGAAATATTGGATGCACCATTAGAGTAAGAATTTTAACAATGTGGACGGAGAAAAGCAAGCATCTTCAATCAATAACATAGTTTTCGTCCCATATCGTAGTATAAAGATTATTAATCATTTTTAAATAATTGGAATACGTGGGTAATTATGGATTGTATTTTATTGTCAAGCTTTCAATTACATAACAGTAATCATCTTCAGGGCTAACAAAAGAATGAGTAAAATATTTTTTGGAAGAAACGGATTTAATAATAATTGAATTATTCAAGAAAAATGAAACTAATACAGTAAAACAAAGTTGTTTTGATTTTTGAGATTATAGTACAAAGGCTCCTCGGGATCCACCTTCATATTGTCTACTCGCCAAATAAATATTGAGGATATTGGTTGAAAAATGCTTTTTCCATGTTAATAGGGTGCTATTTTTTCTCATTTAATCGTATTTAAGCTGTGCACTTTATGTGTTTCAATAACTCAAAAGGACACTGATCCGTACCTATTAAAATTGACGTCGCAAATTTGCATAAGGAAGGTAAAAACATCAAGGTTGGGTCATGTACTTTCATGTTATGTATCTGTTTCTAGAGGTATCGGAAGTAGGCAAAAAGGCTCCATGCGAATCGATTTCGTATTAGTATTTATATCTAACACAATAAAGTCACTTCATACTAAACCATGGCTAAAATACTAATAAAAACAATAATGACACTCACTGTTGAAAACGAAGACGCAAATGCGGGGACTGGGGATGACTGTCAACTGGATTAACATTGTGTAGGAAGATTACAATCGGTATGTAAAAAGATTTGATGTATGTCTTCCATACACACGAGTACGAGCCAGTCTTTATATTTCAAGTGCGCAACCGGAAAAACAACCCTACGGATTAAAATTTGTTTCATTAGGATTTTAGAAGGGAAGGACGGCAAAAAGCAAAAATCTACAATTATGTTACTCCTTTGTTGTCCTCTAACCTTTCTGTTGTCTTACGCAATAATCAATAATCAACCCTTTGTTATCGTAAATGCAAATTTGTATATATCAAATTAATTTTTTATATTTGTGATATTACGTAATATCTGTGTATGTACACATGATCAGATATTTAAGTTGATTATAACATAAGGAATTGTAAATAGAAAACAATTTAATTGAAAATTATATGATTATTTACTTAAATCAGTTTCGTTTAGACAACCCATTATAATCCGTAGCAAAGCATGACTAAGTCTCTTTGTGGGCCAATGTAAATCTCACAGAATCAACCTACGCGAAGTAGGATTCAAGCTACGGATAGTTATTTCCTTGACAGCAGACGTTTCGTGAGGTTGTCCTCAGGTTTCGTGTTATTTTAGATTTTAACTACTACTGTAAGCCTCTACTAATTAGAAATAATTGTAAAGATACTATAACATAAATATAACAATTATTATAATATAAATGATAAAAATAACATTTTCAGGTGTTTCTTTATAAAATTGATTACTAGAAAATATTGTTTATTTTACGAAATATTTCTTTAATATATTGTTTTTTAAACATTGTTTACTTTAAATAATGTTTAAATAAAATAAAGTTTATTTCAAATAATGTTAGGCTAGGTTAGAAAATTAAAAATAAATTTATTGAGAAACACTACGACTACTAATTCGCAAACAATGCATAGAGATACTACAATCTGAAAATCTGTCTTGGAAATAGGTCCGTTGCTGTTACCAAAAACGCCAAACGGACGATTGCAATTGGGATGCCGGTAGCTGGCACAAATGCGCCCAAGACCTTATATATAACCGTCCAACGTGAATAAGCTTGCTTTCTTAATATGCTAAGCGCTTAGTTAACAGATTGCTAATCCTACACATATGATAGTGTTATGTTTATTTCTTTCACAACCGTTTTAAAGCAATTGCCTGGTCTGACATCATGTCAATAACAATCTACGCCTAAAAGTGTGTTGTGTACCGTAGGGCGCATTTTTACTGATGCCACATATATTTTATGGCGTGTTTATTCTGATAGTCCACCTTATATAATCGTACATTTTACCAAATGGCAAATTTAATCTAATGTCACATAATATCTGGTGGCACATATTATTTGATAGCACATTTAATTTGATGGCGTATTAAATTTGATGGCGTATTAAATTTGATGGCGTAATAAATTTGATGGCGTGTTTAATTTGATTGTACATTTAATCTAATGGCACTATTATTTGATGGCACATATATAATCTGATGGCACATATATAATCTGATGGCACATTTATTCTGATGGCAGAATAATTCTGACGGCACACTTAATCTGGTGGCACATTAAACCTGACGGTACATTAAACCTGACGGCACATCTAACCTAACGGTACATTTGACCTAATGGCACATCTGACCCAATGGCACATCTGACCCCATGGCACATCTTACCCAATAGCTAATCTGACCCAATGGCAAATCTTACCCAATGGCTTATCTGATCCAAAGGTACATCTGACCCAAAGACACATCTGCCATAACGGCACATCTGACTAAATGGCACATCTGACTAAATGGCACATCTGACCAAATGGCACATCTGACCAAATGGCACATCTGACCCAACGGCACATCTGTCCTGATGGTACATCTGGCCCTATGGCACATCTGGCCCCATGGCACATCTCACCCTATGGCAAATCTGACCATATGGCACATCTGATCCTATGGCACATCTGGACCTATGGCACATCTGTTACACGTGCCTTATAGAAATAGAAGAAAAAAAGCATTTTTCGAAAAAGTCACCACAAAACTTGGGAAACATTTTCTATGAAGTTCTTTCGGCTTGACTTTGAAGTGAAGGCACTTCGTCATATGTCTGAGGTGCAGCCTACCTATTTTAAGGTTCAGCAGGGGATATATTGTTGCTATGAAAATCAATTACCACCTATATGATATTCTCGTGGAAGCCACAGTCACTTACAAGTGGAAGTTTAAATGAAGAAGACGGAATATTGATATAAATCCTGCCCAAACAAGAAATTGTCAAGCATGCAGCTGAAATTAGGATCTACTTACTGACATTTATTTCCCAAGAGGCATTTCAGTGAATGCAACCAATAGCATTGGGCTCTCGCAAGCTAATTTTAATGTGGGGAGTACATCATTAGTGCCTCCACTCATGACAAGTCTCGCCATAAGAGCACCATACACTGCAAGTGTTAGTTTTATTGTTAGGAATGGCTATTGGAGTGGCGAATTTAATATATTAAACCTCCAAGTAATAGTTTACGTATTAATTCGGGCTGTATATTATTATGGTTTACTATTATTTTAGTTCAGTTACAATAGCGTGGTGTATCGCCATGCACATTATACTGCGTAAGTTTACAATTGACAAACTTCTATTGTATCCTGGCTCCGTGGCTCCTATTAATAATTGCTTTATACGGTATAGTTTGGGGTGAAAATCATAAATATCAAACTGCATCACTAATCTTTTTACCCATTAATTCATTCCACTTAATTAAAATCGTCATTTTTGAGCGTGGAGATCCGTAGATATGACTAAAATAAAGTTACGACCATCACTGTAACGCCATGGGGTTTCCAAAGTCGCCCCAGGAAATGTTCTGCGAGTTACGGTTTTTTTCTAAAAAGTAAACAAAATTTTAAACTTTTCTTCTAAAATCAGGTCAAAACCTTGATAATTTGTTTTAAAGTTTGTTCTTAGAATTTAAGGAGTATGTATTCGGCTGAAGTACTGGGCTTCCTTCAACGTCCAGAATATACACTACTCTTGCTCAAACAGAATGCTATAAATCCCCGAAATCAGAATAGGAATTCTCTTATAGAGGGAGCTAGTATGTGTAACTATCAGAGCTGTCCAAAATACATGGTATTTTAAAAACCTGTATTTTAAATACATTTTTGTATTTTGAAGCTTCATAATTTCAAAATGTATTTTGTATTTTGATGTTTCAAATTTTTAAAATGTATTTTGTAATTTGAATTTTGAGCATCGATCAACTTATCATTGAGTTTTTTCACTGCATGAAATGCCGAATTTGCCCTTGTGCCTACAGTAATTTCACTGTTATTAACCCAAAAGCAAACGAAATTCGAACGTTTTGCCTTTAATATACATTTTGCATATATTTTAAGGACTTTTTCAAAGTATTTTGAATTTTCGTGGGAAAAAATGTTTGTTGTATTTTGTAACTTGTATTTTTATGAAATGGGAAAAAATGTATTTTGTAACTAGTATTTTCACGAAATTGGAAATGTATTTGTGTGAATATGTATTGTGTTGCGTCATTTGTATTTTGCCAAAAATCATATGTATGTAATTTGTTACTTGTATTTTCGTGAAATTGGAAATGTATTTTGTAATTTGTATTTTGAGGGAATGTATTTTGGACAGCTCTGATAACTATGTATGACATGTAGGCCCAAACAATCTCTTACAGAGAAGGTTCTCTTATATGGAGATCTTTTATAGCGAGAGTCCGGTGTATACGGATTTTGAAAAAAACGAATGTTTTATAAAAAATAGAAAATATGGTGTGTTGTGGTATGTACATACATTGATGTCAAACTGTGTTATGTTGTTGACGCTGCTTTACTGCCTCAAAGCTAATTTTCTCTCATATACCGTGCGCCCAATAACATTTGCGTCCCGGGTTTTATATATTCCCATCATACTTGGTAAAATTTTAAATACAATGTTATGTAAAGAATTGTAACTATCCCGAATAAAGACATGTTTTTAGTTATGAAGTAGGACCTACCACGAAAGCTATGGTAGACCTTGATTATGTACATTTAAAACTTATTTAAATTCAAGCTTAGTTTACGAGAGCTAGCCCAAAAACAACCATATCGTGAGCTGAATCATTTAAAGTAAAAGTATTTTGCGAAATAGATCCATTTTAATCTTACATCAATAAAGGATAATTGCGTGCAAAAGAAGTTCAGCACATACAGACACGTTTAATTTCTTGAGGTCGGGATAAAAAATTATTATTTTGACAACGATTACATTGGAGCAATGCAAAATTGTCTCTAAAAGGGCTTTACTGTTGTCCTAATTTCCTGTAACTTAAAGTGATGGAGCAATAATAATACAAAGGGTCGACGCGTTGTATCTACAATGGTTTGCAGGAAATATGCTTTAATGTAGAGTAAACACGTTTCTATCATTTATAATTTTGTCAATAACTAAATACAGTAAAAACTCGATATAAGGATCATTTTTATAGAAGACTATTTTTATACCGGTTTGTTTTGCCGTAAAAACAACTTGGATCCTAGGAGCATTTCTTTACAGTAATCCCAATTTTGCTGCTTCATATACGTAGTGCCGTTATAAAGAGTTTTCACTGTATTGCTGTTGCAAAGTTTCTACTGTAGTGCCATTATAAAGAGTTTCCACTGTAGTGCCGTTACAAAGTGTTTCCAATGTATTCAGGAACCTAAATTTTTTTCCTTGATCTTATTATAAGGGACTGTTGCTTCTTTCGTGGTGTATACGCGAGAGCGAAGGTATAACCTTCTTCGTCTGGTGAACATACTACCATGCCTGTTACAGGATGTAATTGGTATACATTATCATTTCCCAGTTCCGATGTGCTAGCACAATCCTCTCCCAGTCGAACGCATTTTCCATTGTACAGGACCACTTGGTAGTCGTCAATGTCCGAGTTCAAGCACGCATTTGGAATACAATCATGTTGTCCGTTCCCAACTGGGACGAGCCAATAGCTGTCTTCACAAGCTTACTTGTTTTATTAGAAAAATCAAGGAATTTTAAATGTATTTGAATAATTACTAGGAAATGTTTAATTTAATCTAACCTGAGTAAATGAACGGTAGCAGGCATAGTCGTTGCTGTCATACACCAAGGGTTTATATTTCAGGAGAGTAATTCCATAGCCATTTTGGCAGTCGCAAACGACGAATTTGGATACAGTCACAGTTTCATTGGTTCTGCAGGTTTTCAGGGATCATTAAATTATAGATTTGTCATTATTAAATTAAATATACTTGTTACATAATATGTCAATATTAATTCGACATGTTATTTTGAAATGTAACTTTCTCTTATTGAATTACTCACACGTTATATTCCAAGGACCCTTCATCCGTCGTTTCAGCATTGAGCTTACCGAAAAGAAGTCGTCCGTCTGGGCAAATGACGAACGAACCCAGGACGTCCAACGGAGTGGGAATTAGAAATGAAATAGCCACTAATGTCATACACAGTCCGACAAAAATTAAAATTATTTTTAAAAAAATCCGCATTTTCCTGAACTTTCAAACCTTTCAATAATTGCTTTCAATATGCAGGAAAAATTCTTTCACCTGAATATAAACAAATTATTTGATTTTAACTCCTTTTACTGAACCCAGTGGCAGTGACTGCAGTGACAATAAATGTTTCTAAAGTTTTGCAGTTGAATTTTCCTACTCCGTCGACACATCACTCTTTAACAGCTTTTAATTGTCTTTATTGTCTATAGGACTCTTAAATTGTCTAATTTATCTTATTACCTAATAAATATGTGCTTTTTTGTCGTGCTAAATTTAAATAATTTCATCTGCATTGCCCTTGCTCGTTGTGGTGACGGCGTACAATTTTCCAATTTGAAAATAATTAATAGAGACATGAGCACTGGACTCTCGCTGTAAGAGATCTCCATACGAGAAAACTCTCTGTATAAAAGATCCTCTGGGCTCGCATGTCATACATGGTTTTATGCATACGAGCTCTCTCTATAAGAGAATTCCTATATAAGAGGCTGATTTTGGTGATTTATAGCGCTCTCTTATAGCGGGAGTGCATACATACATATGCCAAATGTATTATGTATGTATTGTTAACAGTATAAATTCTACTGAATTTCTCAGCCGAAATCATTGATTAACCCTCTGGTTAATGCATAAAATGTTTTCATTTAATCTACAGTACTAAACAGTGTATGTATTATCCATTTGGTATACATTACACAGGTAATGTTGCGAATATGACTCATATACGAAAATCAAGTTTCTTCCCACGCAATAATTACCCATCTGGTCTATTTATCCCTCAGGATGCACAAGTACTGTAGGAGTATAACAGCTATATATAATCTTTATAGCTGCACATATGCGTTTTTATACTGCTGCATTATATGCTGCAAGAGGTTTTATATTGCCTTATTTTACTCTCCGTCTCTGATATGTAGGGAACCTTTACGACGTGCATAATTTTTTGGCAGAGATCCCATCATTTGTAGATTTATTTAGCCTTGAAAGAGAAAGACCGACGTATGTATACTTATTTCATGGCAACAGGAGTTAAAAATACTGATCGTATAGTTTATGCAAGACACTAGAATTTTTTGTGAGGGTCGCATTATACCTCGCAAGTGCGGGCTGCAAAATCACTCATTTATTCTTATGGGAATCATATTTATTCATAATTCAGATAATTATAATTTCGTCCGTCTTTTCTTGTGCAGTGAATTTTTACGATAAAGTTTAGCTAAATTACAATTACACAACATTAGTGCAGAGATATAAACGTGAGTACGTAATTTAATTTATTTGAAGATTGCAATTTTGATACTTTGAATTTCCAAAAATATTATTAGAAGATTTGGCTATATTGATGGTGGACATTCCAGTTTCTTCCTGTCAAAATTGAAAACAATTTCTTCAGCCATTAGAGTGGAAACTCGCTATAACGGTCCTCCTTATATATGGACAGACTCTCTGTAACGGCAGTAAGTTTTATATTTCAGAAATAGCTTTTAACGTAATGTTGACCCTTTTTAGATCACAGCTTTACAAAGGTCAAATTTTCCAGCTACAGTGCAAACTCTTTATAACGGTAACCTATAAAGTGGAAAATTTGGACTGTTATAAAGAAGGGCTCCTATAAGAGTAAAAATTATGTTTAAAATTAATTCTGGGCACAAAAACTGTGGCCGTTATAGAGAGTCTGCTCTTTTAAAGTGAACCGTTATAGCAAGTTCCTACTGTATATAGACTGCCCTTAGAAAGTTTATGTTGTATAGTATGCGTCAAATTTAAATATTTACTATTTCCAGTTAATACACTTTTAAAATTGGCAAAAACAGGTTGAAATAATAAATTAAATAATTATTTATATATTAATATTTATTATTAATGCAGTGGAAATTTTTTATAACGTCACCCAATATCGCGGAAAAATTTGACCGTTATAAAGAAGTGCTTTTGTAAGCGTCAAAAAATTGCTTAAATTTATTAAGTAGAACAGAAAGACTATAGATAGCCGTGAAATATTCGGCCGTTATAGGGAGTCTGCCTTTTTAAAGAGGACCGTTATAGCGAATATTTACTGTTTTCTAAAAGATTTTGCTGTGGGAATTCTACTAAAATGTAATATTTTTATTTAAATGTATTTATACAATTTATTCAGGATTTCGGGCTGGTAACCACGAGAAGATTTGATCCTGCAAAGCTACGAGAATTTCTATGGAGACTTTAAATACTGAAGAAAACCGAATGTCGGATATAAATACAGCCGCAGGAAATTTGCAAGTCAACAATCAGCATACTTTTTCTGATTTAAATTCCATAACTACTGATTTTCCCGCAAACGCAAGTCGTAATACAATAATTTCGCCCGGTAGAAGACCAATGGATGCGGTTCCACTCGCTAATTCCCCAAGCATAATCCCACCACAAAACGTGAGCGTACGCCGAGATAGCGTTAATACTTTTCGTACATTTATTGTCGGAGTTATTGTATTGACTGTGGTGTTAATAATCAGCGCAGTAATAATTACATGGGGCAAATTCGAAAAACCTTACGTAAAGCTTGCAGTAGTTGCAATTGCGTCACTACCGATGTGCTATTTGTTTTCGAAGATTCCGAGCCATTTACTCGTCCAGCAAAGGACTTTATTTCGTCAGTACAGAAGGCGTTATTTGCATTATTAGAATACCTATTTCCAATGATCTTTTGTCACAAACTGGCACGAGCATCACGCTACAGGGAAAACTCTTTATAGAGTAACTCTACAAAGTCGGAAACTTTTGCCGTTATAAAGAAGTGTTGTTATAAAAAAGCTTCACAATTTCGATAATGTAATGTAAACTCTTTTCTACGGCGGATAATTTAAAATATTTTAACTCCAGCTGACTCAAATATTTTAGTAACACGACTTATCTGCGGTTTTTGACTATACACTGGAAACTCTGTATAACGGCGCCCCGTAAAACAGCAAAATTTGACCGTTATAAAGAGGTGCTCTTATAAGAGTCAAACATTTGTATACATTTATTGTCCTTCAAGAAATGTTTTTTGGGAAATTTTGTACACATTTATTTCTGCGGTAGAAACACTTATAACGAGGGCCGTTATAGCGAGTCTCCACTGTTTCAAATCTTCAAGAAGTGTTTTTTGGGGCAGGGTTAATATTGATAAAAGTTTATAATGTGTATTCATTTGCAGCATCTGTTATGTACGAACTTGTATTCACTTTTGAACTCATTTCTAATTTTGTAATGAATAAAAGTGATATACTTCACAATTTATTACTCCAATCCTAATGAATTTACAGCAGGAGCGATTTATTGCGTTATACTTTTCATCCTTAATGATACAAGTGCGGCCTTAACTCAAAAATGATTAAAGCATAATTCCAAATTTATCCTGAAATCCTAAATTAACTAATTTGACGACATTGTGAAATAGATTTGTTATAGTCATCACTGATAATACTATTATTACAAAGGTACAGTTAGGGCATCACATTATTTAGTGTTCAGAATTTCTTCTTATTGAATTAAAATTAGAACCCCGAAAATTATTGTAGAGACAGACTCTTTCAAATCCATTACAACTATCAAATTACACCGGAAATCGTCATATTCTTAATTCTTTATTTGCCTGTACCAAGACGCTTTTTAGGGGCAGCGCCAAGCAGCCCCTCATGTAATAGTGTATGTCCGTAAGTCCCGATGTCTGTACGTCCGGTTGCACAATAACTGAATAACACGTGGTCTGATTATGTTGAAGTTTTGCACACTTAGTTTCCAGGCATAACGCTTGGATAAGTTCAAAGATAAGTCAAATCGGACCACCTTTCGGAGTTACTCACGTTTTTTTTAAGTTCTCCGATTTAGCTAAAACTTGGTACACATTGTCTCCAAGCATATAGCTTTACAATTTGGGCTACCCGTTTCAGAGTTACCCGGGTATTTTATTTTAAATCATCCGATTTTGCTGAAACTTGGTATACACAGTTTTTAGTCCTAGGACATGGAATATTTGAAAGTTTTGACAAATCATTAAAAAATCGGAGTTACACGGGGTTTTCTTACAAAATCATCTGATTTTGCTGAAACTTTATATATGCAACATCAAGGCGCACGGAATGGATTTTGTGAAATTGAAATAAATCCGTTGAACTTTTTTGGAGTTACCCGGGTTTCGAAAAAAGTATCCACTAAAATGACGTATATTTGCTGTAAATTTACAAATTAACTTAGGATAATAAATGCTGTATTGGTTTTGAACATTGACTAGTCCACTGATAAAGAACAGGGTTGGGCTGGCGCTGCCCCTTCCCAGTATCACCCCTTTTGGGGTGCCATAAATCGTTGCGAAGCGACGATGTTTAATACAGCGTTTCATAATCGCAAACATTTTAAATATGATATAATAATAGGATTATTAAAAATAATAAGGATATAAGAGTAAATATTAATAGGACATATTAGGATATAAGCCAAACCACTTAATGCATTTTGATGTTGAGGGTTTGAAAATGGATGTCACATAAAGGGGCACCTACGCAATATTTTCCGTCTCATAATCCCCTCTAGTATTTGAAGAATTGAACAAAATAAACTAATTTTGAGCCACTTGCTAACAAAATGTTTTCATATATACCTTTCATTACATAACATCTTCCTTGTCCATTTTCTCCCTCGTTCTCCCACAATTTTTTCCGTATCCGTGTTTTTTTATTTTTAAAACTGAATTTCATAAAATCATATAAGTTTGTGAAGGATTAAATAGATATTTATTAATTATTTGCAATCTTACCCTCTTCTCATGTACATTTCGGTAGTTTCCTGGATCAACTCAGTGAGAATATCCGGCCTATTAAGGGTAAGATAGTGGATTGTTGATTATTTTAATTGTTTTATATTTTCTTTATTATATTGTATCTAAATATTTTGTTATTTAATATTATAATTTTAGTCTCGCCAAGTACTAGCTGAGAACGGGATACAGGTCAGTAATTCAAGATCTCTTTGCTTCAGAAAAGTTTATAAATTTGGTGAAAAAGACGTCAAGACGAGTCAAGTGGTGGAAAATTCCTCGAGTAGTTTCTTTCTCGCGTTTACCTCTGTATTTACAGTTGTTAATTATTTACTATGTATATAATACTGAAGTTTGCGAATATCAGTATTTAATCTGTAATACATTAATTATATTATTATTATAAGTGAATGTGCGTAGTTTACATTCATACCTCATTAATTTTCTTAAAAGCTGGAATTTCCTTTGGTAATTAAACTTTTTATCTATAATTATATTAAAACAATTTTTGTTTTACAGCACATTTAACTTTTGAAAACAACCTATTTTTAATTACTAAGTATACTTTTTATATATTTCATATATTCGTACATCGTTGTGTATTCGTTACAAAATCACGAAATATGGCAACTTGAGCTTCCAAGATTAATAATTTTCAGTTACATTTTTAGTTTATTTACATTGCTCAATCAGCCATATCATAACATTTAAAACGCTAAAGAATTGTGAGCAGTCGCTTGATGAACATTTTTATATTTAAATCAGTACAGCTTTCATTCGCAACCGAATGCCGTGTCAGCACTGCAGTGCTTATTCTAGACAAGCTTTTGTCTTGAAAATAGATCAGTATATACCTGGTTATATTGCAAAAATGTTTAAGCAAACGGTTTGGGATTTCAGTGAGTTTCTGTATGTTTACATTTATTGGATGAGTTTAAAACGCGTTCAGAAAATGATCGCAGCGAAAGGGCCTATCCCCAGAGTATGATATAAAATGATTCCTAAAATTTTCCCTGTTGAAAAAACTTTTTACAACATGGAAACTAAATTACTATACAATTAAACGTCATGTAAGTATACGTAGACGGCGCGAATTTTTTATAAGATATAAATATATTTAAAATTTAATAGGTCAAAAGTCACAATTGACCTAAATGACATTTACAAAGAGACGTAATTTATATATAGTATAAGTACGTGAGTGTCGTACCAACGTGTATTTAGCGTTAAATAAAAATGGCGTTTACATCTTTTTCACCTAGGTGCGAAGTTCCTTATTTCGACAAGATGGAGTAATTCCAAATAATTAGTGAGTTTGAGTTGAAAGAGTATAAAAAATGCTATATTAAACTAAAAGGTAATTTTTGTAAACGTCTTTGTATATATGTACATATTATAATTGTATTGACCTGCATTTGTAAAGCTGCCCCGCAGTCGCTGAATAAGCAGAAACTCTTCTAGGCCCCCAACTGATTGTTTTCCCAAAGGCTGGATTTCAACGGTCATTATAGGATTTTGTTTTGCAAGATCTTTTTAGTAAGCCTACAAAACTGCAACAAACGCGTTACCATCGATTTGCATTATTTGATTTTAAGGCTTGCGCAAACAATGAGAGCCATTTTCTATGCGGATTTTGCCCTTAATCGCTTTTTTGGCAATTGTTTTCTTTTTTACCTTTAGTTAATGTGTAACTAGTGCCAGGTCATGTCATATATAATCATCAATGAATCATCAACATTGATGATTATTGATTATCAAATTATTAATAATATTTGTGATGCGATTTATTAATTTATATTTTTACAATCATCGTCGTTTACCATCCTATTTACTATACAACACGTTTCAAAGTTGAATCAGATGATCAATTGGTAAATAGATTTTTTAAACCTTAATTTAAATTAAATCCATGATTTACAAGAGCTTACGTGGAATAAACGATTTTATTAAAGTAAAA
This sequence comes from Lipothrix lubbocki, assembly GCA_034696945.1. Taxonomy (NCBI): domain Eukaryota; kingdom Metazoa; phylum Arthropoda; class Collembola; order Symphypleona; family Sminthuridae; genus Lipothrix; species Lipothrix lubbocki. Next base: position 14,603 of record JAQGAK010003161.1, read on the forward strand.
TATGCAAGCTTTTGAGTACATTCAGTACTCATCGTCGGGCAAAACACTAATCCATATTTGAGGAAAATCTTCTTTACGCTCACGTATAATTTAATTAAATCAAGAAGGAAAATAAGCGACTGATGCAAAGAAATTCTTGATTCGCAATATTTCTAGTTAATTTGCAAGAATATTAATTAATTTTAATTTAAGTAGCCGTGGACTGCAGTTTTGCCATGATTGTGGACTCATAAGCACGGCGTAACGAATACAGTGAGAATTGAATTTTTCAGTGGAGCAGAACCGATTCCTGCTCCGCTGAAAATCAACTGCGAGATTAATAACTTAATAATAATAACTTAATAATAAGATTAATAAATAAGATAACTCCATCGTCGCTAATCTTAGTTTAATTTAATTTATTTGAAGAAATCAATTTTTGTGCTCTGAATTTCTAAAAATATTAATAGAAGATTTGGCTAAAATGATGATGGACATTCTGGTTTCTCCCTATCAAAATTGAAAACAATATCTTCAGCCATTACAATGGAGACTTGCTATAACGGTCCTCCTGATATGGACAGACTCTCTATAACGGCCCTAGTTTTTGTGCCTCTCCATAAGTTTTTAACGTAATTTTGACTATTATTAGAGCACAGCATTACAATAGCCAAATTTAGAAGCTACAGTGGAAACTCTTTATAGCGGCACCCTATATGTAAAGTGGAAAATTTTGACCATTATAAAGAAGTGCTCCTAAGAGTCTTATGATTAAAATTAATTCTAGGCACAAAAACTGCGACCGTTATAGCGAGTCTGCTCTTATGAAGAGAACCGTTATAGCAAGTCTCTAATGTATATAGACTGCCATTAAAAAGTTTACACTGTACTTATAGTATGCCTCAAATTTAAATATTACATATTTCCATTATTATTTACTCTTAAAAATTGACAAAAATGGGTTGAAACAATAATTAAATAGTCTTATAAATACAGTGGAAACTTCTTATACCGCCAGCTAATATCGTGGCTAAATTTGACCGTTATAAAGAAGTTCTCCTGTAAGAGTCAAAATATTGCAAAAATTATTAAGTAGACCAGAAAGACTAGATGGCCGTGGAATATTCGGCCGTTATAGGGAGTCTGCCCTTTTAAAGAGGACCGTTATAGCGAGTATCTACTGTATTCTAAAAAGATTTTGCTGTAGAAATTCTACTAAAATGTAATATTGTTTAATTAAATGCATTTACATATTGTATTCAGGATTTCGGGCTGGAAACCACGAAAGGATTTGATCCTGCAAAGCTACGAGAATCACTATGGAGACTTTAAACATTAAAGAAAACCGAATGTCTGACATACATACAGCCACAGGAAATTCGCAAGGCAACAATCTCAATATTGTTTGTGATTTAGATTCCACAACTACAACTGACATTCCAGCAAACGCAAGTCGTTATACAATAATCTTGCCCAGCAGTAATACCACAAATTATACAAGACCAATTGCGGTTCCACTCGCTAATTCCCCACGCAGAATCCCACCAGAACACGTAATCGTCCGCAGAGATAACATTAATACTTTTCGTACTTTTATTGTCGGAGTACACTGGAACCTCGCTATAAGAGACCTCCATATAAGAGAATTCTCTCTATAAGAGATCCTTTGGGCTCGCATGTC